>JALBCR010000273.1:0-25000 GCA_030710515.1 Abscondita cerata
CATTGGGTGTGTTATAAAAACGAGGATCGAGAGTATAATATTATGACAGCTTCGGCAATGTAAAACCACCATCTGAATTAATCAAGTACTTTCGGGGATGCGAGATCTACTACAACTACAAAAAGGACCAGTAGTTTAATAGTGTAATTTGCGGGCATTTATGTCTTAAATTTCTACATTCGTAAATGTATACAAATTTTGTATAAATAAATAAAATATCTATACACATGTATCATTAATCGTTACAATGTCGATAACATTCAGTTTGGAAGGTGTTGGTAATACAGCTTACGCATGATTTTTATCCACCGATTGAATTAGACGAAAAATACAATCATGTGATTGGTCTGGTCGGATTTTTTGGGTGTAATTCCTATTCGAATATTAACGACGGCAACGATAAATTATACTATATAGATAGTGATACTGCTAAAAAATCTGCTAAAGCCCTCCATATCCCGCATGGATCATAACGAAGCCAGATGAACTTAACAATTATTTAACAAAACAACTGGTTGCTGATTATCGTACAAAAACAAATTAAGCAAAGAAGAGGGGGATTGGACGACTCCTCTATATTTAAACTGCGGGCAAAACAATAATACTCTGAAATGCGAACTTCAGAGTGTTTATGCGATTGACTTTACGCAGCCGGGAAATATTGGTCGTATGCTTGGTTTCGAACCCAAAATACTCAGCCGTAATATTAGCCATAAATCTAGCTTGGATATTCAAATAATAAAACACACCAACATACACGTCGAGTGTAATATTATAAAAGGAGCGTACAGAAACGGGAGAATTGCAAAGACCTTGTACGAAGTGGACATTTCAGTACCACCAGGATATCGTTTGGATAAAATACCGAGCAATACCCAATATTTGGAGCTAAACACCCGCATTATAAGCAATATTAGCATCAGATTAGTCAATCAAAAAGGCGAACCGATAGATTTTGGCGGCGACGAGCTTTCACTGTGAGATTGGAATTGAAGAAAGAATTATGGGGTTAAAATTTAGTAAAAACACTTTTCTGTTGTAAACTGCGGCGGCCAGATCTGCGGCTCTAATAAAAAACGCCGATTTCTATAAAAACAAATCATTCGCTGGAGGATCCATTAATAAACAAGCCAACAACAACACATCATCACAGATATTTCGTGCATTATCAAGTAAGAAGAAGAAGAAAATAAGAGCGTCAGCAATCACTTGACTGTAAAAGAAAACTTTTCTTAAAATCAATCGGTGTTAAGGTGAAACAATAACAGAAAAAGGAAAAAAGATGAGCGAACAATTAAATATTTTCGACGATGCTCATTTCGACGATTCAATCGTTAGATCTGATATTCACACGTACTTGCCTTATGGGTCCAATAGTTATGCGCCATCAGACGAAATCAGAATTGCAATTCAAAGCCAGGATTTGATTACGGCCACCCACGATAGTTTTCTATACATCGAGGGTTATATTACCCGAAGACAAGCAGACGTCGCAAAAACGTGTGATTTAACAAACAATTTTGCTTGTTTCTTGTTTGAAGAGATTCGATATGAATTGGGCGGACATCGCGTGGACGTTAGCAGAAATCCCGGTATCGGGTCGGCAATGAAGGGCTATGCATCGTATGGTGCTGCAGACAAGAAAGCGCTGGCCCACATTGGATGGTCTCCATTGAATGAGAACACTCTTACAAGTGCAATTCAGCGCAAACGATGCTGATTTGGCCAAAAATTCGGGGTTTGTCTGCTCTCTGAAGCACATATTCGGATTCGCCGAACATTATAGACAGGTTATCGTGAATATGAAGCAGGAGCTTGTTTTGATCAGATCGAGAACTGATTTGGATTGTTATTATGGGGAGGCCGATGCGACCATAACGCTTTCCAAAATTCAATGGAAAGTGCCGCACTTAACACTCAGCGATAGAGCAAAGCTGAAACTGTTCGAGAAGATTAATAGAAACCCTGTAATCACCATACCGTTTCGACAATGGGAATTATATGAATACCCCGCTTTAAAACAGGTTAAAACTGATACATGGCCGATAAAGACGTCTTCGCAATTAGAGAAACCCCGATGGGTTATTGTGGCTTTTCAGAAAAACCAAAGGAGACGCTCAAAAATGGCAAGGCGAGTGTTTTTGACAGTGGCAATATTACAGATATTAGATTACATCTTAATTCTGAGAGATATCCGTATGAATCCATGAATTTGGATTTTGGCACAAACAAGTATGCATTGGCGTATAGGAATTACATTAACTTTCAACGAGACTATTACGATCGAAACGAATGCAATATTGTTGGAGGGTGCGCCGGTTCGAATGTCACATCAACAATCTCCATTCCCACATTCGACTATCAACAATTTAAAAATTGCCCTGTCTTTATAATCGACTGTGCCAACCAGAACGAGAACTTGAAGAATTCTACCGTGGACGTTAAACTGGAATTAGAATCCGCAGCAAACTTTGAAAACAATATGGGCGCATACTGTCTAATAATCCACGATGCCCTTATCCAATACAACCCGATAACCGGTGAAGTCAAAAGGATGTAATACGGTCAATATGCAAGAGAAAACGAAAAGAAGACAAAATATTCATATACACTCGATGTAATTTTTGATAAATAAATAAAGTGCATGTACTTCTAAAATATCTTTAGTATGATTTAAATAACCCACATGATAAGGTCGAATCGGGAAAAATGAAAATTGTGACTCAAAAGTATAGATTACCAGTGCATAATAATGAATTAATGATGTTATGCAATAGCGACGTCAAACAAAGTAAACATGGTGTCTTACTACCGAATACAGTAAGAGCAATCATCGCGGGCCGTCAAATTCGGGAAAAACTAACGCGATGTTCAGTCTTTTAACTGAAGCAAACGGTCTGAAATTTAAAAACGTTTACGTCTACTCCAAATCGCTAAACCAAGATAAATACAAGCTGTTGTATGAGATTTTAACTGCGATGCCCGAAATAGGTTATTATACGTTCAGTGATAATGAAAATATTATGCCTCCTAACGACGCAAAACCCGACTCCGTATTTATTTTTGACGATATCGCGCTAGAGAAGCAGGATAATATTAGGGCATACTTCAGCATGGGACGTCATAACTCGATAGACTGTTTTTATTTGGGGCAAACGTATAGCAGGATTCCCAAACAACTGATACGAGATAACGCAAATGTTGTTATCCTTTTCCAGCAGGATGAGATGAATCTGAAACACGTGTACGATGATCACGTTAGTCCTACAATTAGCATGCAGGTTTTAAAGAAATGTGTGGTGAGTGCTGGACTACGCCGCATGGTTTTCTAATGATTAACAAAGACGCAGTTGATATAAACGGAGGACGTTATCGAAAGGGTTTCGACGAGTTTATATTACCTTAAGAACCGCAAGAATCTGTTTAGTTTCCCATCATATGCTCGTGGGTAAAATGGGTCAGATATATAGCAAGCAATTATGCGGAGTTATAGATAAAAAAAAGTGCGATTTTCTACAATTGTAACTATCGAACATGCTCACATGTCATTGGAACATAAACAGGCTCGTAAAGGACACTGGCATTTTTATGCAATCGATCGAGCGAGGTTTGAAAAAAGAATAAATCAGTGCGATGTTATACTAGCACCAATTCTCGATATAAAACACCGCGAAAAACATATGAATCAGAACCATCGTAGTTGTGCAAATTTAGAAACATCTTAATATATATATTGGTATTATGTGCTGGATTTGATTAGTCCTCATAGTTAACAAACACGCGTCACACGGTGTGAGTTAGAACAATGGATTCCAAAGAAATAAATTTAAAAAATAAGATACAGCAAGTTCGAGAATCGATTAGAAAAAATACAACGCTCTTAAACGTCAACGTTTGGACGCCGGAAAAGCATTTGTGGATACATATAAACCGATAATAACACCGCTAACTAATATAGAGTCGACAATTAATTCGAAAAATGCTGACGGAAAGACCAAAAACTTGAATGGTGAAGCAGACATCAAAGAAATCAAAACAGTTGCGGGTGCGTCGGATTCTTCTTCGAATGTCGAGTTACCTACGTCGCGTTATGAATTAGAGAGATCGTATACAAATTTACTAGAACGTCAGCACCATCCATTACCACAAAAATATATGGAAATGTTAATGAGCGATACGCGAGGTGATAAAGTTGACTTTATGTATGGGGTTCATTACGACGCTGATAACAATAAATGGGTTATTGGAGATTCTGTTGTCAATATTCGCGATAAGGATCTTATTATTAATGGGCGTTTGTATAAGGGCACGCCTGGCTTGTACGAGCTGATATTTATGAAAAAACCAGATAGAAAGCTGATTCACAAATCAGATGAACTTAAGTATGTAAGCATTCTTTATGATACAAATGTTTATAGAAGAGCGTATAACCCCGACGCTCCGATTAGAGCAAACAGAAGCATAAAATATACTGACACAATCAAGCCATTATTACGCAATCAACAAACACAAAAAGCAGTCTCGTCGTGCGAAATGATAAAGATAGCAGCGACGATGATAGTGACGAATCTTTATCGTATCATTCATCGTCAAGCGGTGCGGCGGGGCGAGGTTTGTTTAAGAAATTCAGAAATAAACCCGTAGAGTATAGATACTGGAACAACATCCATGAGTTACTGGACGAATTACAAGTTTTGTGGGGGAGAGAAGACTGCCGGGAACAGCGGTGTTAGAAACGAAATAATATCAATTTTAGAAGAATTATATGAAGACGGCCACATCGAAAACATGCCTTATACTATATAACAACGTTCGTGCTGTGTTTTATAATTAATACTCGAGTGATACCCGAAACAATAATGACGTTTATAGACAAATTTGGCCGCTTGCATAGCAATGCTAGCAATTGCTCAAACACATTAATCGAACCTCTAATAGCAAAAATTAATGCTATACAAAAACAGTGAACGGAGAAATCGCTACTCTTTTAACTGCGCTACCGGGCTATGTCAAAGCGAAAATGGATGCTGCATTCAAAGAGTTGTTTAATGAAAATCCGCTTCTGAGAAAAGCTAATCTATCAAATCGTTTGCTACACATACACGAACGCATAGAGGAGCTTGCGACATCAACAACAGCTTCGCCCATCTTGCGGGCAATGGAGAAGCTCAACAATCGTATTGTAGAACTTGATTTGACAGCGTCGGTGATAGGACAAATTCTGGTGTATTTAATGGAACATCTTAAACAAAAAAAAATTGTTGCAATCAACACCTACCCTAGAGACGTTTATAAAGACGTCTGAGGAGATACAAACTAAACATAAAGCGTCGCTTTAACATGTCTGTTGATAAATTTGGACGCCCGTTATCGGCCTCGATGGCGCCGGCGAGTGTGACATCTACGAGGCCCTCCAGGTGTTGGTTTTAAAATAACGCCAGACAACAACTACGACATGGAAAATAGAAGACTAATTAACACCGCAGACCCTCTCGATTTACATAACGCAATCAATTTAAAAACTTATTTGGAAGATAAATATTTTTTTAACGAAATGCAACTGAAAAACGTCGGATATCCGCAAATCGAAACCGATGGCGCAAATAAGGAATACGTGGACGCTACAAGTCGCGAACTTCAAAGATCAATTGACGCTTTTCAAAATCAACTGACGCTTATGCGAATACTATATACGCCGAATTAAAATTAGCGATTAATAAAATTAATGATATTCAGCAAACGAACGCTAAAGACATCAACGAAATTATTCAAAAGTGATCCCCGATAAAGTAAAACAACGGTGAACGACGCTACGCTAGATATGTTTAAGCAATCAATTCAAGACAATCCGTATGTAAACGGGCGATATCTGAACGAATTAAAAGCTGATATCAAAACATTAAATGCCCGTCTAGATTCCAACGTTAAATCTAGAGATGATTCTATACGTAATTTAAGATCAGATTTGAACAAAATGAATAGTCTGTTACAAAATTTAAGAGAGAACGCAAGCGCAACACACCGATAACATGTCAAAGGAACAAGTTGTGAATGAATTACATAAGCCCGCTAGAAGAAATTTCAGACGCCGAAAAGTCATTATTAGAGGATTCGACGACACGTGGGAATTAGATTTGGCGGAGTTCCAACCGTTTTCGCGCACTAATAAAGGGTTTCGATACATCTTGGTTGTTATCGACCGTTTTTCGAAATATTTATGGCTGCGTTCTGTAAAATCCAAACGTGGTGAAGAAATTACTAAGGCGATGTCTGACATTTTCCGTAATTCGAGGCGCGCACCAAAAATATACAAACCGATGCTGGAAAAGAGTTTACAATAGTACGTTTTCGAAACTCATGGATAAGAAAAAATTAATCATTATTCGACGTATTCTACAAAAAAGGCGACTATAGCCGAACGCGTGATTCGAACCATAAAAACCGACTCTATAAATTATTTAGTCTGCAAGGCAATTATCGATGGTATAATTTAATTGACGGTGTTGCCAGAGACTATAATGATATGAGGCATAGAACAATTGGTATGAAGCCACGCAACGTAACATCAAAACAGACTTAACCCACGTATTTGGTCGCATAAAATTGTACTTGAACAAACCACGTTATACCACAGGAGACATCGTACGAATCTCTAAACATAAAGGTGTATTTTCAAAAGGGTACAATCATAATTGGACTAGCGAGTTATTCAAAATCGTCAAAGTCCGTTACAAATCCTGTTACATATTTGCTTGAGGATATGTACGGTGACCCGATTCGCGGAGGTTTTACCAAGAAGAAATTATAAAACTAGACACCCCGATGTTTATCTAATCGAAAAAGTATTAAAACGGCGCGGTAACCGACTTTATGTTAGATTTTTTTTTTGGCTCGACCCCAAAAAAAACCCCGGTCCCTACCCCGAAAAGGTTATAAAAAACCCAAACCCCCCCCTAATAAAAAAAAAAAAAAAAACGTTAAAAAAAAAAAAAAAAAAAAAATCCCCATCTTTTTAAAAAAAAAAACCCCCCCCACCCCCCACCCAACCAACAAATCCCAACCACAATTTTTGAAACACACGTGTACATAGAATTAAAAAATTATTCAAATTCACACTAATTGATACACATAAAACTTATTTTTTACCACATATTTTCTAGCCGCACAAGCTAATAAAACAAAACACGCTATTGGTAATTTGAAAGCGTTTTATGAAGAACTACAAATTTTTTAAAACACCCTGGTTCGCCTTAGGAAAAAATTTTTTTTTTTCCAACTCGAGAAAATTCATAAAACACCCCCCTCTTTTTTTTTCTTTATAACTTAATTCTAAAATTTTCTTTTTAGTTTTTTTCTTTCTCCAAATTCAATTTTTTCTTTTTTTTTAAAAAAAAGAAGGAATACAATATTTTTTTTTTTTTTTTAGTTACATAATAAATAGAAATATGACAATGATAATAATTTAATTACGGATCAGATATTATCATGCAGCTATTTCGTTATCGAGCAATGTCCCCCACGCTTGCTTACCCCCCCCCCCCCCCCCAACAAAACGTTTATTGTCAGAACCAGACAAAGCGATTTTATTTTGACGTGATGCTAAAGATGTCATGAGGGGGTATATTTGCCGTAAGAAGAACCTCCCCCTCTCTTTGTCAAGGAGGAGGTTCTTTAACCGGCAAATGGGTGACAGTTCCTCAAAGCAATTGTGGGCGGAGGTTCTGTCACCGGCAGATGGGTAAGCGTTCCTCAAGGCAATTGTAGGCGGAGGTTCTTCAACCGGCAAATGGTTGACAGTTCCTCAAAGCAATTGTCGGCAGAGGTTCTTTCGTACGCGTTGCAGGAGGCAATTGTATATGCATTATACGTGTTATCCTTGGTGGTCTTAACAGTCGTAACGTATGCATCATACTGACCTGTATCATTTACCTGTACTGCATTCTATAGACATCGTATACATTTTAAACCAGTTTAGTTTAGTTGCAAGAATTTTGACCCTTAAATACCGTCTCAAGGTTGTCGTTGTATTGTATAAGAGGATGGGTTTGAAGTAGGAATTCAGTATTGATTCTGGTTTAGTCGTCTGTTAAACGTCAGTATAAACGAGACAATAATTATTATTAAATTGGGTATAAAAGGTAACGAACTCTACAGCACGTGTTATTATAATTGTGTTTGTTGTGCGAAAAACTTGAAATTGGTGTGGAATCGTCAAAGTTTAACGAGTAAGTAAGGTTTATTTGTGAGAACGTATGTTTATAGTAACTTTGTATATATAGTGACAAGCAGAGTTCAAGGTCAATATAAATCATCTTCGAAGCGAAGTATGAGCGGAAAAGGTGAAAAATTAATGCCGAAGAAAACTAAAATCGAAATGGTACCTAAAAGTTCGATGACAGAAGCGACATGTTTAAATTTAAATAATCCTTCATCAAGTTTAAATATAAATAACCCTATTACAATGTTAAAAGAAATGGAAGATGCCGTTCAAGACACCATTAATTTGCTGCCTTCTGTCGAATGGGACAATATGTTAGGAAATAACGACCAAATACCGTATACGGCGCAAGGTTGTGGGATAAATAGTGTAAGTGATAATGTTTTGACAAAAACACACCCACACCATCGTTTAATAAAATTGAAAACAATATGAAAGGGTGTAACGCTCGGTTGTATGCGGAATGTATGTATCCGTTAAACAAAAGTCATAGCAAATGGATCAAAGTGGGATTGAGCGGAGAACTGCAATTCGAACCCGTCGTTAAATTTATGGGTAAGGGACAAAGTCTTACTTTAACAGAAAACGAATGGAAAACGCTGATTTGTTATAAAGCCGTTATAACAAATAGCTTTGCGGGAAACGGTAGTACTCCATCCTATCTCGAAGTTTGCGGTATCAAAATAACTACCGAATGGATGGATAAAGTTCGGAAAGTTTTGAGGATGCAGAGAGGTGAAGAATCTATTTATTTAGCGTACGATTCAGTCCACCAACTATGGAAATTGGGAGATTTAGTAACAAATCGTATAGATTTATTAACAAAATTAGATTACGTACGTTTCTATAATAGTGCAATCGAAGCGGTAGCAACTATGAACGGAGAAGTTAAGCAAAATATGTTGTCAATTTTAGATAAAACTGGATTATCGGAATACACTTGTATTACCAAAGAATTAATAATGTTTGCTATGGATAAGATATTGTTAGATATGGATTTGCGCGAATTCGTTAGAGTGTAAATGTAAATGTAAACATTATAATTAATTCGAACGGTGGGTAGTGGGAGTAATAATAGTAGTGAGGGTAATAGTTGAGTATATAAGAGTGAAGTAATAGTTTTAAATCATCAGTCGGAGGAGTTCAAAATAAAAATGGAAGCAAGTTTTTATTACGTGTTCAACCGCATTCTATTAATACCTGACGAGATGGCACTTCGACGTTTGGAGATGGGCAACCTACGTATTGGCGATTTAACATACGAATTTTATCTGGGCCCCTTTCATCCTCTAACATTGATGTTTGAAGCTCATTTGGTAGACGGTTTCACCGGGCAACGCTTTCAATACGACGACGGCACTTTCACGATACAAGGCGTATACGTACGCGACGAGAGAGTGCCGGAGTTAGATGAGTTGCGAAGACGGCTGGAAGAAGACTCCGACGATATCTTCGACGTCGATACCGTTTACCTAGGAAACCTCTTAGATAACATATCTGACGTTTCCTGGGAAACGGACCAAGATATCGACTTGTTCGAGGAGCAGTCGGAGGATGGAGTGTTAGAGGATGATCGGCGTGAAGACGTCGAAGAGTAGCGTTGTGATCTAGAAGATAATTTGTAAATTGTAAATAGTCGCTTATGATGTAAATAGTTTATTTTTAATTTGTAATATTTAACTTGTATTTTAGTTTATAAATAGGTATATAAATGTCGTTAAATTAGTATCATCTTTTCATTTCGTAGAGAGTGATAGTGACGAACACGCGTATAAAAGATTATAGTCACGCATGAAAGACTGTATTAAAAAACGACGATCGTTAAAGCAAAACTGCAGTAGGAAGCAGATTATCGGGCGTGGAATAATAAACAAGTTAATCGATAAGTTACCAATAGAATTGCACATACCTGGTTATAATTATTGCGGTCCCGGAACGAAATTACAAAAAGGTTAGATCGCGGGGACGCCGGTGTTAATAAATTAGACGAAGCTTGTAAAAGACACGACATCGCCTATAATCTGCACAAAGATTTAAGTAAGCGTCACGAAGCGGACAAAGTATTGTACGAGTCTGCAAAAGAATTGTTACGTAGTGAAGAGACTAGTTTAGGCCAAAAAGCCGCCGCCGCAACAGTAGCTACACTCATGAAAATAAAAACCAGTACAGGTATGGGTCTACGTAAACGCCGTGTTAAGATGAGACGCACGAAGAAAGCGTCGAAACGTCGGGGTGGTTCATTAACTTTGCCAAAGCCGTTAGAATAGCTCGAAAAGCCGTTTCACGTTCCGGCACTAAAGATTTGTTGCGAAACGTTAAAGCGGCTTACGGTACGTTGAAGAAACATCGTTTGAGTATCAAAGCGCCACGTTCTCGTGTAATACGTTTACCAAAAAAGGCGGATTTTTACCATTGATACCTTTGTTTGCTGCTTTGGGTGCATTAGGTTCATTGGGAGGTGGGGCTGCCGCAATCGCAAAATCCGTAAACGACGCAAAAAACGCTAAAGAAAAATTGGAAGAAGATAAACGTCATAATCGTGCAATGGAGGCGCAAACAGTAGGAAGCGGATTTTACCTAAAACCATATAAAAACGGATGCGGATTATATAAAGACGGATATTCAAAAAACTAAATAAACTGCCTCGTCGAGCGTTAACGAACGTGTTTTTAGAAAAATATGCGCGTAAATACGGAATTTTAAAGTTTCGAGGAGTATTTATGCGAAACGATCTTCCAAGTAAAATTAACAAAAACGAGTGCGGAATTATTAATTTAGATAACGCCGACGGACCGGGCACACATTGGGTAGCATATAAAAAACAAGAGGACAATATAACATATTTCGATAGTTTTGGAGATTTAACACCACCCATAGAAATCGTACGATATTTTCGATCTAGAGAAACGAACGTTAAAATCAATTACAATTATGAAAGATATCAAAAATTTAAAGACGTAAATTGTGGGCAGTTGTGTTTACAATTTTTATTAAATAATAATAATAAATAGGCGGAGATCCGAACGAAAATCTTCAGTGTGTAACTGCAATTCGATGGAGAAATCAAAACAACCAATATCAAATACGTTTACCTTATCCGGAAACGAAACAGAACTAACGTGCGATTTTAATCCGCCTTTATATCTGGAGGAATATCGCAATTACGAATTAGCTTTACTAAATTTCGAAACTTTTAATTCGATACCGAACGTCGATAAAAGTAATAACTTGTTTTCGTACCTATGGGCAATAAACAAAGTGACGCAGTTGTCTGTTTCGAAAGACGAGTTAAAATTAGAAAATGCAAATGATTTAATTGAATTTAAAAGTGGAATAATCGAAGTGGAAACCGGTTCCTACGACATAGAAGATTTATGTAAATATATTGAAAACAAACTCAACGAGCAAACAAATAAATTCGGTACAATTAAAATCGAAGGAAATAATAATACGCAAAAGGTGTCAATATTAAGTAATTGTACCGTAGATTTTGATTTAGATAATAGCATAGGTTCTTTATTGGGTTTCAACAGACGTACGTTGCAACCTTACGAGGTTCATCATTCGGATAAAATCGTAAATATAAATCGTATTAACGCATTACAAATATATTGTAACTTAATCAACGGATCTTATTATAACGGAGAACCCGTACACGTATTATATCATTTTTTCCAAACGTTCCAGCCGGATTTAAGATAATCGAATCGCCACAACAACCGATTTATTTACCCATGTTTACAAAAATTATCAGTAATTTGACGATACGTTTGTTAGATCAAAATAGAAATCCAGTCGACGTAAGAGGCGAAGAAGTAACGGTCAGACTTCATTTGAGATCGATAGATTGAAGTCATCGGAATAATTATCATTATTGTCATTAGCATCGTCACCATTAACATCGTCATCATCATGGTAATATTGTACCATAAAAAATGTCAAGATTACACAAAATCAAAAACGTTAAGGGTAAAAGAGATTTTACAAACAAGTATAAATTTCATAGCAAACGTCATCGCAAAATCAGTAAACGAAGAGATTCGAAACGTTTAACATCTTCAAATCGAAAGTTTTTAACGCAATTAGGTTATACAGTCATAGCTTAATGGATATTTTAAACGTGACGGACAAACTTAAAATCGACAATTCGATAGTGTCATACGAATATCATTCTCATCAACCGTTCGGATCGACCAGCTATGGTAACAATGACGAAGTTCGAATATCCATACCTGAAATTGATAATTACACCTTGCCGTCCGAAAGTTATCTATACGTGGAAGGTAGTTTGAGAAAAATCGGAGAAGACGGAACGGTTACGAAAAATGCTAGCCAAACGTGTTATTTAACCAGTAATCCGGTAGCTTTTATGTTCAGCGATATACGCTATCTGTTAAACGGCGTACAGATAGACGCAGTTCGAAACGTCGGTATAACTTCTTGTATGAAAGGATATTTTTCTTTAAACAAAAACGAAATATTTAAACTCGAAAATGCCGGTTGGGAAACGCAACAATATTATTTGAATACCACGGACGAAAATGGAAATTTTTCATACAGCGTACCTCTCAAAACTCTATTGGGTTTCGCCGAAGATTATAAAAAATTATAATGAACATGAGACAAGAATTGATATTAATTCGTAATAACGACGACAACGACGTCATCGTTCAACCGAAAGAAGAAACAAAAGAGGAAAAGTTAAAATTAACTATAAACAAAATAATTTGGAGAATTCCTCACGTGACAGTCGGTTTAAGAGAACAATTGGCTTTAACAAAATTATCGGAGAAAAATACGTACATAAACGTGCCGTTTAGAAGTTGGGAAATACACGAATATCCATCGATTCCAAAAACTAATAAACAATCTTGGGCGGTTAAAACAGCTCCGGAATTGGAAACACCTAGGTTTATTATCGTCGGATTTCAAACGGGTCGAAAAGGAAAAATGAAATCCAACATGTCTACTTTCGATAATTTGAACGTAACTAATATCACCGTGTTTTTGAACGGAGAAAGGTATCCTTATGATAATTTAAACGTCGACTTCGATAGTAATCGTTACGCATTAATGTACGATATGTATACACGTTTTCAAACCGCATATTATTATCAACCATCCGAACCTATATTGACGCCCGGGGAGTTTAAAAGACACGCTCCACTAATAGGAATCGATTGTACGTATCAAACCGACGTTTTACATAAAAGCGGTGTCGAAATTAAGATCGAGTACATGACGAAAAAGAAATTCCGGAAGGTACGACGGCATACTGTTTAATATTACACGACAAAGCGTTTCAATATTCTCCGTTGACAAAAATCGTAAAACAATTGGTCTAAATAATAATTTTATTTCAATTCGGGATACTCGCGTCAAATTTAAACTATAAAAGAAAGAATCTTAAACTTAATCGTATCAGTCGATCGGTGGATCGAAACGTAAGTAACATCATCTTATAAAGCTGTTGTAATAATAGTGCGTGTAGTAGACGACAAAATGGCAAGTTCTTTATATTGTAACGTGCATACACCAGCCAATTTTATCGTGGTCGATATTCAAGGTTTTAAAGTGAGAAATAACGAATTTATGCCTAAAGAATTAGCTACGATGGATTCATTACATCGGATGAGTCATTTCGTTTTTAAACCTAGTCTAAGTTACGGATCTCTAACGGGAAAATATCGCACAACGGTTAAATGGGTTACGTCTAACTATCACTGCATCGATTGGAACACGGGATACGTGCCCGCTACAGATTTCGATACTATCATTACGTCTATTTGCCGATCCGTAAGTGTGGTGTACGTTAAAGGAAAAGAAAAAGCTAAGTTTATTCGTAATATTTTGAGAGCACCTATCGTGGTTGCAGAATTGGACGAAAACGTATGTAGGGTGCGACGCGATTATCCCCATTGCACTTTTCATAAGAAAGATAAAAGCGTATGCGCATTGACAAACGTCGGCGTTCTATTTCGTTTCGCAAAAGATGAGTATGAAAAATTGACTGTTAATTACGATTTGAAACTAAATGTCGACGCAAACGGTTTTACCGATTATAGTAGTAACACAACAACTCAAGTGGTGAACGAATGTAATACCAAAGAGTCGACGACTATTAGCAGTAACAACGAAAATAACAATCAAACTAACGCAACAACCGACTTTATCAATTTTAATGAAGAAGAGTCGACTAATATCGAAGACAGTAACAAAAACTCGTAGGTACTAAAGTAGGAGAAAAATAAAAAATTGTTTTGCAAGTATAAGACCAGTGCAAAGTTAGCCGTATTTAGAAACGCACGTGTATACAGTTTAACTGCATTATGGAAAGTTTTTTGCGGTGTTTACAGTGGTGTGGGATATTACGTCACATTATAAATCGAGTATGGAAAGTTATCGATAGATATGAAACCGATTTGTCGTTTAAGAACGTCAAAGACGACGAATTGCAATATTTACCTTTAGATTATTGTTTGAAAAACGTAAGACCCCTAACTTTGAAAGAAATATGGTGGAAACTGCCTCACGCCTATCGCAAAAATAAACGGTTGCAAAATAAACTGCCTTGTTTGGAACATTATAACTTATCCACCAGCAGAGATCATTGGGACGGACCACCTGTTTCTAAGGATATATGTGGCGTATGTCGTAATTCAAATGATAGTTAATACTATATGATTGTTGTTGTTTTGTGAAATCGCAGTAAATATGTAAAACTTTATAAAATAAATTAAAGAAATATTAATGTCTTTTATTGTTTAAACGATAACAATAAATGTTGTGGTCGATTATTAAATGTTGATGTGTTGTACGCTCGGTGTTACCTAAATTAAGTTAGGTTAGATCGAAATAGTTTGACCTAATATAGGTAAGTGACATGGAAAACATGTAAATGAGTTAGGTTAGATCGAAAACTTAGAACCTAAAATAGGTAAGTGAGATGTAACCAAAAATAAGTTAGGTTAGATCGAAATGGTATAACTTAAAATAGGTTAGGTATGATCGAACTCATGTAACCTATGAGTTAGGATAGTTCAAAAACGTATAACCTAAAAGGTTAGGTTAGATCAAAATTGTTTAACCTAAAATAAGTTACGTTAGATCGAAATCGTTTAACCTAAAATAAGTTAGTCGTTTAACCTAAAATAAGTTAGGTTAGATCGGATTCGTTCAACCTAAAATGGGTGTTTAACCTAAAATGTGTTAGGTTAGATCGGATTCGTTAAACTTAAAATGAGTGCTTAACGTAAAATATGTTAGGTTAGATCGAAATCGTTTAACCTAAAATAAGTTAAGTGAAATCATAAACATGTAACATAAAATAAGTTAAGTTAGATGTAAAATTGGTAAGTGAAATAAGGGAAAGAAAGAAAGAAAGAAAAGAAAAAGAGAAGAAAGAAAGGAAGAAAGAAAGAGAAAGAAAAAGAAAAGAAAAAGAAAAAGAAAAAGAAAAAGAAAGAAGTTGAAATTGAGAAGAAGGATAGAATAGTAACGAAGAAGGCCCTCCTACAGGTCCGCCTATGGAACGCCTATAAAGAAGAGAGGGAAGAGTAGGGATGGGAGTGGGGACGGGGTTGGTCCCCCCCAGGAAAATAAAAACCCACAATTTTGAAAAGTTACCCCCACCACAACACGCCCCACTCCGCCCCTCCACTCCGCCCCTTCACTTCACCCACTCCGGTTTCCCACCACACCTCCCTCCACGATTTAGGGTATATAACCGCGAGTTTTTGGGAACAAATCAGTTGTGTTCCAGCTCCTCTAACAGCAACAACAACAAGTGAAGTGTCATGGAGAAAAACATTGTAAGTACATTCAATTTTTAATTTTAGTATTAACCTTTAATGCATGCATTTCATTTTGTGCATTAACATGTACATACATTTGCTTACGACGTTTTTCTTATTGTTTGTGTAATGTGTTTGTGTTTTGTGCTTGAAGACCTCCCAAGACATCGAATATTTTTATTTGGCCGATTTCGATGCGAGTTTGGCTGCGCCAGACAACGAAGAGGCTCCGTCCAAATCGGCCGAAGACGAAGATTTTGCTGATCGAGCTGATCGATTCCGTGCCGTCGATGCACCTCCGGTAACGGAGTCCGTTTTGAAAGATGTCGATTTGTCCGGTACGTTTGCAACACCTACGACGTGTGTCGCTATCGCCGGTACGTCACCTACGACGTGTGCCTCTATAACCGGTACGTTTGCAACACCTACGACGTGTGCCGCTATCACGACGTGTACTCCTTCCTGTTCCACAACATCATCGGTGGCAACAGGTAATGGACGGTACAAGATGCGATTACCTCGTCAGGAATATCGCGCCCAGAAGAGACAATTAATGTCTTTGAGACGTCACATCAAAAGTTATTTATATTAAAAACCGCGTTGAATGTGTAGTTAACACAAGTTTTTTCGCAGGTAAAAAATTTCGAGGTGATGAAGCTCTGTCTGGGAATTTAGACTTGATGCAGGTATCGCAAATGCTGGAGTTGCCTGGTTACTCATCGACTCCCGTTTCCGTTGCCGCCGCTAATAATCCTGGTGCTTCGGCTACTGGTTTTCATCCTTCGGCATCTACTTCTGCTCTCGTTTCTGCTACTGCTTTTGGTCCATCGACATCTACTTCTGTTCAGGCTTCTATTTCTTCTACTTCCGCTCCTACAACTTGGTGCTTTGACACTTTTTAAATACTTCAATTCAAACTGGTTTTCAACGGGAATTGCTTGATAAAACTAACGAAATAATTAACCATTTTGATTGCCAACTTAATAAACAATTGACAATCTTGCGCACCAGTTTGAAGCAGATTACGTCATTGGCTAACAGTCTTCGCCACACTAATAATTTAGCTTCGTTAGTGGTGACGTTTGATGCTTTAAGCAATGCCATTCGTCAGCAACTAACCAAAATTGAAAAAATTATTAATCAAATAAATCTTTCTTAACGGCTACTTAGGGTTATAAGTGACGGCGTTAAATAACGGGGATGATGAGAATCGGCATGACTCGGAGGATGCGGCTATCGTTGAGGTATGAAGTTGGTGGTCTTTTATGTGTTGTCGTTTCTGTTATTATTATGTTACGGTTTAATGGTTATAGAACGAAATTAAGAGATCATCAACTTCATTTCATTATAGATTACATCAAAGGTGATGATCGGACAATCGACATCGACAGCTCGTACCATTGAGATTGCTGCAGTGTATCAAGTTGAGGTATGAAGTTGTTGATTTTGTAGAATAATTTTATTGCCTTGTTGGGGTTACAGATCGACGATCAAAACTACAACACCGTCTTGTCTACAGACAGGCTATATTGTAGATGATGTATCGACCCTATAGATTATACCCGATACTTTCATCTTCTCCGTCAAACATGGTTGTTGGAAACGAACATGGTTGTTGGAAACGATGTTGACGATGTTCAAAATTGTAATACAATTTTTGGAGATCGCTAACATCATTTTCAATGATCAAAGCTGCCACACCGTCTAGTATTATAAGTTTTTGCCACCTCCTTCTTTGTCAAATTTGGTTGTTGGAAACGCTGTTGGCGACAATCAAAATAATATTATAAATTTTGATAGTCGCCGATGGCGATTTCTATGATCAAAGCTGCCACACCGTCTCGTCAACGCCGATAAGACGTTTAAAAAGTTTTTTGAAATCTTGTCCAACGTCATCTTCTTTGTCAAATTTGGTTGTTGGAAACGCTGTTGGCGACAATCAAAATAATATTATAAATTTTGGTAGTCGCCAATGGCGATTTCTATGATCAAAGCTGCCACACCGTCTCGTCAACGCCGATAAGACGTTTAAAAAGTTTTTTGAAATCTTGTCCAACGTCATCTTCTTTGTCAAATTTGGTTGTTGGAAACGCTATTGGCGACAATCAAAATAATATTATAAGTTTTGATAATCGCCGATAGCGACATCTATGATCAAAGCTGCCACACCGTCTCGTCAACGCCGATAAGACGTTTAAAAAAGTCTTTTTGAAATCTTGTCCAACGTCATCTTCTTTGTCAAATTTGGTTGTTGGAAACGCTGTTGGCGACAATCAAAATAATATTATAAATTTTGATAGTCACCAATTGCTACTTCTATGATCAAAGCTGCCACACCGTCTCGTCAACGCCGATATTTGTCAAATTTACCTCTTTACGTCATACATTGTACCGATAGCTATAAATTACGACGATCGACAATCAAAACTACCACACCGTTTTGTCTACGTTGGGTAGACTATTATATTGTAGATATTTTTTCATATTTACATGTATGCTATATTGTAGATATTTTTGACTATGTTTAAATAAATGTATTTCGAGCGCATACGACTTTTACGGACCTATTACTCTTTCTACTAATATATAAAATTTTTGTGCCATTTGACGTGGTGTAGAAGAAAAATATAAAATTTAAACGTACCTACATTTTACGATTGGAAGAAAATGAAATTTGTATGTCAACCGTTATCGTTACCGATTAAAAACTTTGTTGAAAGCGCCGAGAATAAGTTTACTCGGCATAGTGCGCTATTTGGGGTGTATGTAAAAGAGCATTAATTATTGGACCTTCCGGTTGTGGAAAAACAAACGTTATGCTATCTCTTTTGCTATCGCCCAACGGATTGCGTTTTTTAAATCTGTATGTTTGTTCAAATTCTTTGTATCAAACGAAATACGATTTTCTTAGACGTTTAATTGAAACCGTAGATGAATGCAATTATTCCGAAAGCTGCAACATCGAGGCGTTTACACCGCCTTCGAACATTTCGGAATATTCTGTTGTCGTGTTCGACGACATATGTTGCACGGGTCACAACGTGATGAAGGAGTATTTTTCTTACGGTAGACATAAAAACATTGATTGTTTTTATTTGTGTCAAAGTTATAGTGCTGTACCTAAGCAATTAGTACGCGACAATTGCAACTTATTAATTTTGTTTAAGCAAGATTTAACAAATTTAAAACACATTTACGACGATCACATCGCAAACGACATGACGTTTGACGAGTTTAAAAAGCTTTGTAACCTTTGTTGGAAGGCTCCTTATGACATGGTGGTGATAGATCTCGATTGTTCGAAAAACGACGGTCGATATAGAAAAGGTTTAGATACGTTTATACGTTATTAAAAATTTTTAAATTTACGTCGGCAATAATTCATTGTTCAGTATCTTTCGCGCTTTCGATACAACAAGTACGTAGTTATTGGTCGCGTGTAAACATGAATAAAAACTCGCCGAAGACTTGATAAACGCTCGCGAAGCTTTGCGACAAAAATTCGGACATTAAAAGGAGACATCGAAAAAGCAAATTACATTTTGACGCTGCATACGCTCCTATTACCGAACCACTTAAACAAATAGCGACAAAACTGGATGTTGTCGTACCTTCGACCGACGTTAAAGTAGAACCTATAGATATAAAAGTAAAAGACGACGACGACGACGAAATACAAACCGACGATTATTACACTTTTCCTGCAGATTCATCTTTTCGTATAAAAAAAGACGTTCGACTTCATTTTATCCTCATATTCGAAGTTCCCAAATAAAGAAAAAGAAACGTTCGTTCCCGAAAAAATTGTAAAATCTCCTCGTTCGTTCGCAATGTCTTCTCAAATATTAACGTCTACTCCGAAACCTAGGTCGTACAAAAAGCGGACGAAGAAGTGTTTCTTTACGATCCTACGATAGATAATATGGAAGAAAAACAACAAATACACCTACCGCTTACGAAGCTAACGAAGAATTACACGATACCACCGATTCCAACATATCTATGGCATACGAGGGTGCAAAAATCAAATAAGGTTGTTTCGACAAGAAATAGAAGAGGAATTAGCCAGTCCCGCAGTTCAATCGGTCTTAAATCAGTTTCACGTTTTGCCTAGAACTTATTTGACGGAATTGAAAGCCGACATAGATAATAATTTTGACACTAAATACGGAGTTCGCGAAGATGACGGAAATTTGTTTATAGGAAACAGTGAATTTAGCATAGACGGACGAAATATAGTCATCGACGGTTTAAAATACAAAGGCACGACCGGATTGTACGAATTATTGTTTAAAAAGAACCGGGACAATTTACTATTAATGACGCACGTCAATATCGAGACATTTTGCGACGTACCAATTCTTATAAAGTTAATTACGATCCTCTTAAGCAGATATCCGCCAGCAAAGGATATAAATACGTTAACATTATTAAACCCATCTTGAACGGAAAGAAACCTAACGTATGGTGGGCAAGACGTTGGAAAAGCGGTGGCGGATTAGAATCACTACTACGACCACAAGAAAAATCAACGTTTAAACAAGTTTTATCTAACGTCGCCGCCACGGATTATCGATATTGGGACGATCCCAACGAATTGGTAGAAAGACTTCAACTATTAGTTGCTTCTAAAGCCGCCGGTCATACGGGTCACGATAATGAAATCATTGCCATTTTGGAGGAATTGCGTGAAGCCGGAATTGTTAAATAAGTTATCTTTTACTATTAAACTCGTTTTTTATATTATAAATACTTTGTTTCAAAGAATTTTTGCTCAATTTGATTTAGTTGCTGTCGTAGTCGGCATGCCTCTAAATAAATTTTCTAATTACGTACACGGAAAAATGATTATAGATAAATTTGGGAACGACGTTCACAGTAACTTTATTTTAAAACGCTTAAATAAAGATGTCATAGAAAAATATGTTGACGTACATATTCGAAAACGGGAAGATGA
The DNA here is from genome assembly GCA_030710515.1 of Abscondita cerata. Taxonomy (NCBI): domain Eukaryota; kingdom Metazoa; phylum Arthropoda; class Insecta; order Coleoptera; family Lampyridae; genus Abscondita; species Abscondita cerata. The sequence continues at coordinate 20,969 of JALBCR010000273.1, forward strand.
TATACAACAAACTATAAACGAACATGTTACAATGTTAAAAAAGATTTTCAAAATCTTAAACAGGAAGTTCAAGAAAACCTTGAAGACATCGTACAACTAAAACAGCCACAAAAACCAAGCACTTTATACTCTGAAACTATACTGTATTTAAGCACAGAAAGACGATTAACTGACGGATTTATGATTTTAAAAGGCGGTCGAAATCGTTACACTTTTATGATGCAATCCGCTATAATTACGTTTTTAGAAATAACTCCACCCGTTGGCGATCTACAAGTTGGATGGGATTACAAAGTATACATATATATAAATAATAGAAGGTACGATGACAAAACGATCGTCGGAAAAAATTTGAAAATGACGGACGAAATTTATGTGCAAATCGAAAATCCAAGTTCGGAACTACCAAAACTAACGTTTTATCTTAAAGTTCCCGTTATTTCTACATTTGAGGAATGACGGTTGGAATGAATATTAGTATAAATTTGTTCGAATAATTTAAAAGATTTTAGTGCTCGCCGGAAAGACGCTCTGATAATATCCGTTGATCATGTCAACAATTAAACGAGAAGTCGTTGACGAACTTCACGCACCGATAAGAAAAAATTTCCGCGAAGACGAACTATAATTAAAGGTTTGATGGATTTGTTTCAAGCCGATTTGGTAGAAATGATACCGTATGCTAAACAAAACCAGGGATATAAATACATATTGGTGACGATAAACGCATTTTCTAAATACGCTTGGGCGTTACCTCTCAAAAATAAATCCTCTAAAGAAGTCACGGCTGCCATGAAACAAATTTTATTAGACAAGAAGAATAACGTTCCTAAAAACCTGCAAACGGATAACGGGAAGGAATTTTATAATTCGGAATTTCAAAAATTAATGAAACAATACGGAATTAATCATTATAGTACATTTTCAAATGTAAAATCCGCAATCGTCGAACGTTTCAATAGAACCTTAAAAGGATTAATGTGGAAGGAATTTAGTATGCAAGGTGATTACCGCTGGTTAGCGTTGTTACCTAAATTGGTCCGAAAATACAATAGTACGGTTCACAAAACGATCGGTATGAAACCACAAGATGTTAATAAAAGAAACGCACCGCATATTTTAAAAACGGTTTATAATTTTATGAAAATTACGGATCCTACCGTAGCTAAATTTCGAGAAGGTGATTACGTTAGGATTAGCAAAAGTAGACACGCTTTTACAAAAATTACACTCCAAATTGGACCAACGAAATTTTTCGCATTTCGAAAATTCAAAATTCTAATCCCAGGACGTATATACTAAAAGATAGTACGGGTGACAATATTTTAGGTGGATTTTATGAAAAAGAATTGCAACGAGTCAAACATCCCGACGTTTACTTAGTAGAAAAAGTTCTACGACGAAAAGGAAACAGAGTATACGTAAAATGGTTGGGACTCGATTCTAAACACAACAGTTGGATATCGAAAACAAACGTATTATAAATACATATATTTTTATTTACATACGGGATATATACAATTTAATTACATATATACAAACGATACATAACATAAATTATTAATTTAAATGAACAATTTAATTATAAACAAATCTACAATTAATTATCGTTAAAAACGCTTATTAAATTGCCTAGACGTTCGTTTATTTCAAATTCTTTTGCCAAGTCGTCAATCGTTTTGTGTCCCCAAGCCAACGTGTGAAAACCGTCTTCCATAATGTAACGTTTGTCGTCTTGAGCAGAAAGTGCAATCTTATTTTTTAATTCTGTATACATTGTATGAAAATGTGATCGAAAAACATACATTTTTTATATACAGATTTTCCTTCCGTCACTACTCGTTTATAATCGTTTAAAGTTAAATGTTTGTTTATAACGTATTGCTTTACACCTTTGGCCTTTTTATTAAATCCGACAATAATTGTATACAATACGCTTTTGCTCCAGTTCCTAAAAACAACGCAATCACGTTTCCGGCGTATTCATCTTTCATTTTTCCCAACATCGGTGTTCCGCGAGGAATGTCATGAATATTATCGATATGATAATTAGATGTATCGAATCTATCTATGTCGTTTTTCATATCTTCGTACACGTTCTCCGATTTTATTTCTAAAATCAACGAATCGGTATCCGTATATAGCAATTCGACATTATTGTAGTATTTACGCTTTAAATAATCATAAAAAATTCGTACATGACGGTTTTTGACAATTCTAAAATTGCAAATCCTACAAACAAAGGCTTATTATATCGAACTTCTAATACTTCCATTTCTACGGCCACCAAATTATCGCAAAATATTTTACTCGATTTAAAATTAGGTTTCGCTACAAGTGCTTCCACTCCGGCTCTTCTATAATACGATTCCCAATGCGTCACCAATCTGATGTCTACCCTATTTTCGACATTTTCCATTGTTTTGCCGAAAACCATGTTGTTCATCAACTTGTAATGATTTTTTCGAATTCGTTACTAGCGTTGTTGCGTTTGTTCGTATTAAAATCTATATATTGTTTCATCCAATTCGACTGTTTAAATTGTAACGCTCTATGAACGTGTAAAAGTTTTAAACCGTGGTCGAGGCATTGCTTTAGATTAACGTAGTGTATTATATATTTCCTTTTGTCGTATAAATTTGGAACTAACTTCTTAAATTTTCCATTGGGAGGAAACATTTCTTCGGGACAAAACGGTAAACAATTATGGTATTCGTGCAGTTCTTTCGGATACTGAAGATCTACTTCAAATACGTATCCCACGTCTGATTCTTCATCGAGATCGCAAATCGATAACTGTTGAATTTCGGTTTCCGTTAACCATCGAAATTCTCCCGTAGGCAATTTACGTCGCATGGAGTGGCCATATAAATTCGTAGCATCCAAATAAAGGATGTAAGATGACGGTTTCGACTCGTTATAATAGGGAGTAAATTTATTGTTCGCCTTAGCCAAACGTTTCGAACACATGCTGATGCCGCCGCGTATACCGCTTTTAAAAAATGCACCATATCGATATCGGTCAACAAATCGAGTTTTACGCCGGTCATCTTTAATAAAGCGTCCCAACCGAATCCGGGCGCCGTAAAATAATGACACGGATCTAATTTATAATATTCAATGCATATGGTGCGAAAATTTTCAAAAATATCCGACAACAATAATACGTCCGACTTTAAATATACATCACTGTAATCGCCTAAAGTATTACACTGAAAAACGTTCCACACTCGCAGGGCTCTCGCGTAATTTTCTTCCGAAACGTGTTCATCGTTTAAAACATCGTAAAAGTCTATGCGATCAGGTAACTTCGTAACATCGAGTTTCTCAAAAGAATCCACAAAAGAATAAGGAAAAACCCCTTTTGACGTATTAATTCAAATTTTACATCGTCCGGGTAGTATTTTCTAATTTCTGAACATTTGTCATTTTCTAAATACGATCCGAGTTTTTCCAATGACGACGCCATAAATCTAAACGAATCGACGAATCGCAACTTTATAAATTGTTTATAGCTTTTTCCTTTAGAATCGGTCAAAACATCTACCAACACTTTTTTGAAAACGAAATGTATTTTTCTTTATTTTGAGCAATCACGTCTACTTCTTCCTTATTCAAAGCGATTTCTTTTACGAACATGTGACAGTCGTAATTAGATAGGTTGTGAAAAATATCGGTATAAATTTAGGAACTTTGTAATTTAAATTGCACACCGAATGCGCGGGACCGCGATATAAACCGGTCATATGATCGTGGTCGTACACTTTATCATTAATTTCCATAAATTTTGTACATATGTGACAATAATTAGCGTTACGAAAAGATTCTTCTTGAAAATCTGCTAAAGGAATCATATCTTTCACGTCACTTATATATTTTTATAAATTTGTACAACGTCATTTTCTAACGTATTCATAAATGTTTGAGCGGCGTTTTTCCACGAAACATTTTTAGTTTTGACAAACCATCGTCGTAACTACATTTAATGTAATAAGCGAAAGAATACGGTTCGTGTTCGTAACATCGTACCGT
>JALBCR010000273.1:30000-133930 GCA_030710515.1 Abscondita cerata
TTTTGGTTTGTTAACACAACGTAAATGTGCTTTGAAGATAATAATTTTAGGTTTACGCATAAAATATTTGTATCGGAATAAGTTATAATTTATCAAATTAAAATCTAGCTGTTACCTATATATATATTTAAATAACACACCCATTTTCTTCTAACGAATAATAAAATTTAATTAGAATAATTATTGGTTTTAGAATATTTCACACGGCCTTTTGGAGACCACCAGCGTTGGTTTTTTGTTACATCACACAAAACACTAAATCAGGGAATAGCCATTTGTCGGGTTACATCTGCGTCTCGTGTTATAGAAATTTTTGATGATACGCTAAGAGTCAGTTTAAATATACGAGTTTTTTTATCTACTATACCCAAAGACGATCCGTATAATAATTTACTATTGTGTACAACCAACACGACTGATGCTATCAAAGAATACACATTTTGGTGGCGTATTTTTCTCAAGCGTCGCATGCAACGGCCAAAGCCACCCATATAGCGATAATTTACACAATCAGCTATTGTGAGCCGCCACCACAGTGAACAATATATCTCGGCTATAAATGATTTTTCGGCCCACCCATGTTTAATCAGTCAAGCTAGAGAAGGCTTAAAATTAACTAAAGTTCTAATGAACAATTAAGCTCATGCGTTTTACTTCCGAATTAATACAAATTATTATATATTTAATTGTATAGTTAAATCGATTACGATTAATATTTTTGACTGTGATTTTCGTTTTCTTCAGCTTTTATCTGCAACAGTCAAAGTCGCCCCTCATAATGATAATTTACGACGCGTAATTAAACTCGTTCGTTTACTTCTGAAATAATACAAATTATCGTATATTTAATTGCATAGTTAAATCGATTTCAATTAATATTTTTACTTGTGATTTTCGTTTTCTAAGGCAGGAGCCTCCCCTCTTGCTTGTTTCTTTTCACATTGTCCCATGAACTCAATTCTGTTGCGCATCAGGGTGTATTCTTTTTTCATATTAACCAATAAAAGCGGTTTCGGAGATAATTAGGGTTGGTGGTTTGTCTCATCTTATATCGCATCTCTTTTGGCTTGCATATAAAAGTGAAAATTTTTACGTTTTGGGCCAAAAAAATGCCTCGACGACGACAGTTAACAACAACGAAGATGTCCGTGTGTGTGGTTGACTCGAGCCACACAGTACCCTACGAGATGATGGATGATCATCTCCGTCGAGTGCACCCCCGGGAGTATGAACATCGGGAGCAAGGTCGCTTGGGAGTTGTTGTATGTATTTTTTACTTTAAGTTTGGTTTATATATAAAACTCATTGCTGTTAAGCAAGTGAATTTTCATTGCATGTTTTGCTAATAATTTTATAAATAGCCAGATGGTTCGAGTCGGCGACCGTCAACAGCTCGCGAAAGGCTACGTGCCCGGCTAGCGGCTCGAATACCCGCGGATGTCCAGCCAACTCCGCCGCCGCCGCCCTCATCTCCGTTGGATGAAACAAACACGATAGAAATCGTATATATTTATTTATAAATAGCAATTTTAAATAAATTAAAACTAACGTTTTATGATTTATTTCAATCAACTACGTAATTTACAGGTGGTTGTATGTGAGTCGATAAAAGGTGTTTTAAGATTTTGTCGGTCTTTGGAAAAAATAAGCGGTTGTTATTTTAAACTAATAAGTGCTTAATTGTGTTTAAACCATTTGTTATTAATATTTCCAAGAAGCGTTGATTAAAAAAAAAACAGTCAGTCTAGGTTCTAACTTGTTTGATTAAACGCGGGTCTACTTAATTAATTAAATCCACCCGTTGCAATCTATGCATTTATAATTAACCAACACCTGCACATCGAGAGAGAGAGAGATAGCTTGGTTAGAAAAGGACATAATTCCCTGTTCCAACTTGTTCGGTAATCTCGAGTGCGGCTTAATTAAACCCACCCGCGACGCGGGGCGGTGTCGACGATTTGTAATTATAGACGGCCATCTTGCATATCATTATCAAATATATCATAATTCTAATCAAAATCACCACCTTAACAACGCTCCACCCCTACCGGGGGCGGCGAATTATCCAATCATCGCACTCATATGAACAAGTACTCGAAAAGACGACCACACCCCACAATTCTAATCAAAAATCGCCGCCTTAACTGCGCTCCACCCCCTACCGGGGGGCGGCGAATTATCAATCATCGCACTCATATGAACAAGTACTCGAAAAGATGGCCACCCTCAATGGCCGAGTCCCACTATCAGCCATCTTACTTCATCAAGGGGGCGGCGAAAAGGGTTGCAGCAATTACACCCCACAAGTACCAAGAGTAATTAAAAATGTAGCAAGTACCGAGAGTAATCGGAAAAGCACTACATATACATCGTTTACACCCCGCAAGCGCACATGCATCAGCCATCTTACTTCATCAAGGGGGCGGTGAAAAGGGTTGCACCAATTACACCCCACAAGTACCGAGAGTAATTAAAAATGCAGCAAGCATCGAGAGTAATTGAAAAAGCACTACATGTACATCGTCTACACCCCGCAAGCGCACATGCATCAGCCATCTTACTTCATCAAGGGGGCGGTGAAAAGGGTTGCACCAATTACAACCCACAAGTACCGAGAGTAATTAAAAAAGTAGCAAGCACCGAGAGTAATTGAAAAAGCACTACATGTACATCGTCTACACCCCGCAAGCGCGCGCAATTACGCTAAGTACACGCCGTGTACTTGCATGTACAGAGAGTAATTGCAAAATGTACTAGTTATTGCTGCTGAATGCCCCCATCTATACTACTTACCTAGAACTCAATAATTTAAGGAAAAACTTTTTTTCAAATTATTTTTTCTACTGTATTTGTCGCTTTTGCTTCATGTTGCACTTTTTATTCGGGTAAATCTTTGAAAACTTTGAAAATACTTTAACCATGATTAATAAATATTTATAATCTTGACTATTTGTCAAGTTCGATAAATAGTCTATGGCAACTAGGTAATTCTAACGGTTTGGTAAATTCGGAATTACTTTTCTATAGTAATTCATAACTCCCAAGAAACCTCTCAATGTCAGCAAAAATTTCGAGGTCTAGGATAATCTTGCACCTCATTGATCCTTTCTTTATCAATTCTTATGCCGTTTAAATTAATTTTAAACCCTAAAAATTTTACTTCATCTTAATAAAACTCATAATTTTGTTTTATTTAATTTCAACCCATTCTTATTTAATTCCTTTACAATTATCCTTAAATGTTGTTCATGTTCAACTTTACCGGTATCCTAACTTTCAAATTCGAAAAATTCTCGCGGTTGCATATAATTATTATTAATCAAGATACCTCTTCATTTAAAAATCTTGGTTATGTACCTGCGACGCCACCTTGATTTTATTTTGTTCAGTTATTTCTTCTCGGATTTTATTTATCCTTACATCCTTGTTTCGCTCTTCGTTCTTTTTTCTCCCTGATTTTCCTTTTTTATATCGGTTATTTCTTTCATCATTATACGTGTTAGTGTTTTCATTATAATTGTTGTTCCCTCGTCTATAGTATCCATTATAACATTGCGGACCTACAGTTTCCGTCGTTATTGTTAAAATGACTTGAAAAATTATAATTTCTCCTATTATAATTCTGCTGCAGATTGTTCGCTTTCCATCCGTTAGTGAGTGGGCGTTTATCGCAGATCTGTCATAATACTCTCGGCCTTGTGCACGACCTTGCTCAAATGCCTGATGGCGTGGCGCAACTCGATTTCTGTGCTTGAAATCCATTTACACTTTTCCACTGTGAATTTTATCATATTGATCGAATTCCTTTAAAATTTTATTAATCAGTCAAATTCATTTACCTCTTCAATTATGATTTTATTTTCTACCTCCAAATTTCCTGCCAAAATGTCGATGATTGCCTTTTCATCCGTTAATTCCTCCAGCTGTTTAAATCTTGTTGAACGTATATTCTTCCCTGCTGCCGTTTCTTTTATCGTACTTTCCTCCATATGCGTCCGCTTTCATTGTGGCCCTTTCGTTTGCGTCCCAAAAATTTTTCAAAAATTCTCGTTTGAATGCTTCGAAAGACATAAATTCTTCCTAAATATTTTAATTAAATTTCCGCAACCCACAAAACTTCATGTCTATTTGGTTACAAACAACCCCAATTTTTTGAATTTTCAATAAAACTGCAAGGTTATGCAACTTACCCTACCTATATTAATTTACTTATTCAATTTCTAATCACAACACTATACGTAGGTGTTAATAACAACGAAAAACAATCTGCATTATTTTTGGATTTGAAAAAAGCGTTTTATGTATACAGCGTGTCCCCGGGAACGCCATCGATAGATTATAGATAAACTGTACATGGGAAAAATTTGAAAATTTGGTAGTATACTAACATCGACGGGGGCAGTTTCGTTAAAATATTTTCAAGATGGTGACACTTCCGGTTATACCGGAAGTAGGTGTCAAGTTGCTTATTTTAAATGGAACATCCTATATATTATTCTGTTTTTGGATTTGGACATAATTGTAGACACATTTTGTGTATAATGTCCTATACCTAAGTCTAACTGTTTTGGACTTATTTTAAATTTTATGTCAAAAATGACGTTTTCTTGTAGCAGGGGACCTATTTTAGTGGGCTATGTCGATATTTTGATAATAAATTAATACAGGGCGATCAAAAAAAAAAAAAAGGATTAAATTAAATTCAAAAACACGTCAAAAGTCATTTTTTTAAATGCAAGCACAATGTTTTTATAATTTTATCTTATTTAGCATCAAAAATAAGGTTGACTTTGTACAAGGTTGTTTATTCAAAACATTCATGGTTTTTCGAAATATTGGCAATTTAACATTTTTTTGTTGCACAAATGCTATTGATTTTCTTTTTAATATGAATGGTTATTCCTAGTTGGCCATGATGGCGTTAGAAAACAATCATCTGTCAAGGATATGTTAAACTATGTGTATCAAACTAAGAAATGCCAACAGTTAACTGTACCGACTGTGAGTGTTAAAGTGCATATCGTTATCAAAGCGATAACTTATTATGCTTGAAACAACGTGTGTCGATAAAGCCAAGAAATTACTTTGCACAGTATTACACACGCAACGAAAGAACACCTGGCTTTATCGACACACGTGTGTTTCAAGCATTTAAAGTTATCGCTTTGGTAACGATATGCACTTTAACACTCACAGTCGGTACAATTAACTGTAACACATGTTCTTAATATAACTTTATCACATTGTCCATAAATAATAAATAAATTTAAGTAATCTTCGTTTGTATAATTTAAACGTCCCGGCATGATTTTTAACAGTTTGACATATCCTTGACAGATGATTGTTTTCTAACGCCATCATGACCAACTAGGAATAACCATTCATATTAAAAGAAATACAATAGCATTTGTGCAACAAAAAAAGTTAAATTGCCAATATTTCGAAAACCATGAATTTTGAATAGACAACCTTGTACAAAGTCAACCTTATTTTTGATGCTAAATAAAATAAAGCTATAAAAACATGGTGCTTGCATTTAAAAAAAATTACTTTTGACGTGTTTTTGAATTTAACTTTAATCCCTTTTTTATCGCCCTGTATTAATTTATTATCAAAATATCGACATAGCTCACTAAAATAGGTCCCCTGCTACAAGGAAACCTATTCCAATTAAATAATAAAAGCATTAGTATAGGAAAATTTTATAAATTTGTTTAGGCCTGAAAACGTCATTTTTGACATAAAATTTAAAATAAGTCCAAAACAGTTAGACTTAGGTATAAGACAGTATACACAAAATGTGTGTAGAATTTTGTGCAAAATTCAAAAAATAGAATAATATATAGGGTGTTCCATTTAAAATAAGCAAGTTGATACATACTTCCGGTATAACCGGAAGTGTCACCATCTTGAAAATATTTTAGCAGAATTGCCCCCGTCGATGTTAGTATACTACCAAATTTTCAAATTTTTCCATGTACAGTTTTTCTATAATCTATCGATGGCCTTCCCGGTAAGACCCTGTATTTTTTGATAGATCTATCCTTCTAGAATAATTTTCAAAAGCGGTGATTAGAGGGGTTGCAAATGAATGGTACGAATGTTATTTGATTGAACTGCAGCAGTGTGTGAGAGTGGGCTATGCTAAATGAGCATGGAGTCCTACAGGGTGTTGTATTTCAACAACATTATTTTTAATTTATTGCTGTTTGGAAACATAATGACTTTTGCGGACGACACCGTACCCTCGTATTTAGAAAGGTCCTGGACTGACGTCATAAATGCCTTGAAAATGATATAGAATTAATTACAAATTGGTTACAAAGTAACAAATTAGTTTAAAATGTGAAAACAAAAATTATGTACTATGATATATCACACAAAATAAATACTACATTAGAAAAAGAAATTAAAGTTCATGAAAATAATTGCACTAGACCCATTAATTGCTTGTGCTCTATAATCGAAGCGACAGATGCTCAAACATATCTAGGTATTCTGCTTGACAACAGACTTAATTGGAATCCTCAAATTCAACAATTTAAAAAAAAAGATAGTGTCAATAACTTGCAAAATGTAAATAATTAAAAACTCTTTGAACACTTCAACCATTGATGAAAGAACTTTTTACTCAATCCTTTAGCATTAAAAAACATTATATTTTGCTTATATGAGTTCTCACTTGAATTATGGTGTATAGCTTGTTTTGGAGGCGCTAGCAAAGCCACATTATTACCAGTAATAAAATTACAAAAGATGGCAGTAGGCTCGATTTGTAATAAATTGTTCATTAAAGAAAATATTTTGCTTCTACAATATTTATTTTTATTTAGAGTGTTAAGATTATTTTAAGACATGGACTGCTCAAATTTAATTAAGATGAAGTTGATAATAAATTACAATAAACAAAGATACAATGTTCATTAAAGTATTAAAGTACCTCATAAAAAATAAAACCATCTTTGTAAAATCATTTGTATACATTGGACCAAAATTTTAAAACATAATTAGTAAAAATTCTTAGCAGATTAAATTCTCGAGAGCTTGTGTAAAAAAGTTGCAGATATGGATGTTGTAGAATACCTCGGTAATTGAGCATTACATCTTAAAATAAACTGTAAAATTGAAAGAAATATTGGAATTCAAAAAAATTGCAGGCCCACATTGTTTAAATTACGAGGAAGGAAACAGGATGATTGCTTCTGTATGATATTACAGGTCTCGAATTGCTCCTAGTAGAAATAGTCTATTCCCAGGTTAGAATTAGACAGAGCATTGTTGCCGGTAATTTTATCCGAGAACGTATTTGATTTACGTATTAATCCTTTAATTAAAGATACATACGGTTTTCTTAACACGGACTCTCAAGTGGTTTTTTCCTGGATCAGAAACGACCTAGTAAAATTAAATCCATACGTAGCAAACACAATATCCAAAAAAAAAACTCAAGATTAAAAAACAATTTTAATTGGTTTTATGTTGAGTCGCAAAATAATCCTGCCGATTGTTTTATCTAGAGGTTTATAGCCTCGTGTTATTATTGATTGTAATATTTGGTTTTGTGGTCCAAATCTAATATAAACTTCTGTTATAATGTAAATAAAAAACTAGTTGAAATTGATTTATTACCCGAATTAAAAGTCAATGTGCTTGGGTTTACAAAGGATTTACAAGGCATAATTTCTTTCAAAATTATTCCGATCTAAATAAACTCCAAACACTTGTGGCCTACCTACTTAGATTTGTTGCAAATACTAAAAATTAACAAAAATTTAAGAGTTGACAAATTAAATTCCGCTTTAAATTGTATTATAAAATATAAACAACATTTCTCGTTTTTTGAGGAAATTAAAGCTTTAAAACATAATACTAAAATTATGTCAAATTTGACTAGCCCTTTCCCATTTCTCGATAAAGAATATTGATTACATATAGGAGGTTGTCTTCAACATTCTAATGTGTTATGACCGATATCCTATTATTTTATCTCATAGTAATCACATCACCGATCTTATTATTCAAAACGAATACCGGACCTAAACAAATTCAAAGTAGTTTAAGTTTGAGAGCGCCAGTCACGACAATTTAGTTCTCGTTCGGTGATAGTTTAAAGATTAAATTCATATGGTAGCCTGTAATCAGAGTCGTTCTGTAGTGGGGCCCCTTCCCTTGTTTGCTAAATTTTGACCTACTTGAGCAAAAAAGTCATTGAAATTATTGGCAACTTGTATTGTTGCTTCATTATTTATGTTGGAGAGTTCTGATGGATACTTTCTTATCAGAAGTGGTTCATGTTCTTTTTCTCTACGGTAATTCATTTACAACTCACTAAAAACCTTTGCGATTTTTACCACTCTCATTAAATTTATCTCTGTACTAATGACGTTTCGTAATTTTTAATGCCCTACTTAAATTTTGCCTTATGTCAAGATATTGAAGTCTTACGTTCTCATGGAATGGCTGTTTTCTCAATTGTTTACTAAGTTTATATCTGACTCAAATACTCCTAATCAAGGTACAATGTCTTGTAAAAAAGTGCCAGTTATTTTAGGTACGGTGGTAATATACGGATTATTTGTAAAACGTGCAACGCCGCAAAGAACACGCACGTGAGCGCAAAGTGTGTAAAATTGGAACTTGTAAATGGACAACTGTACAACACGAGGTGAATAAAGTTCTTTTATCTTTCACGGGTTGTTTAGTAGTCGTGGGCACGAGATTAACTCAATTAACCACCTAAGTAAAAACACGACAATGGCGACGAGGCAAAACGGTTGCTAAACATAAATAAACGCAAGTAGAAGGCACGAGTCTAGAGTTAACATCGACGTGAAAATGGCATTAATTGGGTCTATACAAACCTTTGACGCAAGAAACGGTAATTGGATATTGTATCAAGAACAATTAGAGCAGTTTTTCGACGTGAACAGCATTAAGGACTCTGAGACAGAAAAAAAGAGAACGGCAGCATTGCTGAGTTTAATAGGACAGGACACATATAAAACGTTAAGAGATTTGTGCACACCGGTGTTACCAAAAGAAAAAACGTATCTTGAATTGTGTGACCTATTAAAAAAACATTTTTCACCTGCTACATGTGTTTACCGTGAAAGAATACAATTTTACGATGCGAAGCAAGAAATTGGGGAAAGCATCAATGAATGGTATGCAAGAATGCACAACCTTGCAACGAATTGTGAATTTGGTGAACATCTGCAACCTACATTATTAGACAAATTTGTGTGTGGTCTAAGAAAAGGGGGCATCCGTGATCGATTGTGTGAAGAGAAGAAAACGACAAACCTCAAGAAGATGTTAGAAATAGCCATGGCGAAAGAAGTCATAAGCAATGAAGCAAAGGGCGAGGTCAACCTAATCAAACAAAAGTACAGTTACAAAGGGAAGTCGGCTAAGAATCTCAACACCAAAGCGGGAGCAACAAATCGAACCAAATGGAGGTGCAACAGCTGTGGAAAATGTCATACAGGTAATCAAATTTGTAAATACAGTAAATACAAATGTAATTTATGCGATAAAGTAGGGCATTTACAAAAGGTTTGCGCAAATAACAAAAATCAACACATGATTAATGTAGAGCATAATGACAGTGATTCAAGCGAAAATGTACCAATAAATTTGTTAGAATTTAGTGATAGCAAAGAATTGAATCTAAATGTGTACGTAAATGAACAAGCGCTACAAATGCAACTAGATAGTGGTGCAGGGGTTTCGGTAATAAGAAAAGATTACTATGAAAAATATTTTTCAAATTGTAGTTTAGAAAAATCTAAAATAGTTCTAAAACGTTTACTGGTGATCACATTAAATCATTAGGAAGTTTCAAAGTAAGGTTATCATTTGAAGATAAAATAATCGAAAATTTTGTTTTGCATGTGGTACAAAATGGAAATCAAAATCTGCTAGGTAGAGATTTTTATCTAAATTTAACTTTAAACTTGTAAATAATGTAATCACAGAAAACATTTTAGAAAGGATTGTAAACAATTATAAGGAGTTATTTGACAATAAATTAGGTTGTTATAAAGGGAAAATATTTAAACTCTATGTAAAAGATAATTGTACACCAATATTCTGTAAACCACGACCATTACCCATCACATTTAAACCCAAGGTAGAGGCAGAACTAAGCAGATTGCAAAAAGAAGGAGTAATAACACCAATCGAAAGCAGCGATTGGGGTACACCGCTAGTACCAATTCAAAAAGCTGATGGAGGTATACGTCTTTGTGCCGACTACAAGATAACAGTAAATAAAGTAATTGAAGAGGCCAAGTATCCACTACCCAGAATCGAGGATGTGTTTTCAATACTGAACGGTGGAGAATCTTTCACGAAGATTGATCTAAGCAACGCCTACAACCAGCTGGAAATGGATGAAAAATCGGCCAAGATTTTGGCATGGTCGACTCATAAGGGGCTATTTAAGGTAAATAGGCTACCATATGGAATTACACCAGCAAGTTCTATGTTCCAAAAAACGTTAGAACAAGTCTTGCAAGGGTTGTCGGGAGTATCAAACTTTATTGATGACATCATCATCACAGGTAGAACAAGATTAGAGCACGAAGATAATTTAAACAAAACGTTTACCAGATTAAAGGAGGCTGGATTTAAAGTAAAAAAAGAGAAATGCTTTTTTTTTCAAACTGAAATAAATTATCTGGGGGCATACAATCACGAAAGATGGATTAAAGAAGAACGATGATAAAGTTAAGGCAATAATGAATGCTCCAAAACCTACAAGCTTAACGCAAATTAAGAGTTTTGCAGGGTTAGCAAATTATTACGCCAAATTTGTGCCGAACTTATCTGGGATAATGAAACCAATATACGATTTACTAAAAAAGGGCACAAAATTCGAATGGAACTCGAAATGCGAAGACGCGTTTAAAAAAGTAAAGGAAGCAATATCATCGGACCAAGTTCTAATACATTTTGATCCGGAGATGCCGATAGTTTTATCAACGGACGCTTTCTGCAAGGAATTGCAGCAGCTTTATCACATAGAATAGCTAATGGGGATCTCAGACCTATTGCATTCATATCAAGAACGCTGTCATCGGCGGAACAAAACTACTCAGTCATAGATCGAGAGGCTTTGGCTATATACTGGGCCGTAAAAAAATTTTACCATTACCTAATGGGACAAAAATTTGTGATAAAAACGGATCACAAACCCTTGCAGTCGCTGTTCAGCGAAAACAAGGCAACGCCCACTATGGCCAATAGCAGGATTCAACGTTGGGCTATTTATTTGTCAGGATTCGCGTACAAAATTGAATATATAAAAGGATCTGACAACAACGTGGCTGATATGTTAAGTAGGCATCCATTAATTGAAGCTCACCATGAGAAGGAGGAGGAAGAGCAAGTAAATCTGGTTATGACAGAAGGTTTACCAATAGATTCGGTCAAAATAAGCGTCGAGACTAGAAGAGATGCGTTATTAAGCAAGGTACTCAATTATGTAATGACTGGTTGGCCAGAAAACATAAAAAGAGGAAGAAATAAAACCTTTCTTTAACAGGAAAAACGAAATTACGTGTGAACAAGGAGTTTTATTATGGGGTTATCGAGTAATAGTACCAAAGAAATTACGCAACCAACTGCTGGAGGAATTGCACTCGACTCATTTGGGTGTTGTCAAATGAAGTCAGTGGCAAGAGCGCATTTTTGGTGGCCAAAACTCGATTGCATAATAGCAGATGTGGCGAAGTCTTGTAAATACTGCAGCAAAACGGCAGGAGACCAAACAAAATCAATTCCTACACCGTGGTACAGACCACAACGGCCTTGGCAGAGGGTTCATGTAGATTTCTTGGGACCAATCAACAACTTCTATTATTTAATCGTTATAGATGCATATAGCAAATGGCCTGAAATTTTCAGAATGAAAAAAATAACATCCGAAGAAACGATCAAAAGAGTGCGAGAATTATGTACAAGATTTGGAATTATGGAAACGTTGGTATCAGACAACGGCCCGCAATTAGTATCAAAAGAATTTGAACGATTTCTGCAAAAGAACGGAATACGACATATTACAACAGTACCTTACCACCCATCGACTAACGGTCAAGCTGAGAACGCCGTAAAAACTTTTAAGAAAGCATTTTATGCAGCGTTAGCCGACAAGAAGAACAGCAATATAGACGAAGACATTTTGATTAGTAGGTTTCTCTTACAGTATAGGAACACAAACCACTGTACGACTAATGAAACTCCAGCATTTTTAATGCTAGGAAGAAATATCAGGACGATTTTTGATTTGGTAAAACCAGATACAAATAGAAAAGTTGCAATCAGTCAAGAAAACCAGGTCAAAAAACGCTAAAGGAAGAAAATACGAGCAGCTTACCGAAGGGGAAGAAGTATATGTAAGGGACTACCGAAACAATAAAATAACATGGACAGAAGCTAAAATTATACAAATATTAGGAAACAAAACTTATTTATGCGAACTAAAGGAAGATAACTTAACATGGAGAAGACATGTGGACCAAATTAAAAAGAGAATCGAGCCTCTATCCTGGGAAACCTCCAACAATCCTGACACACCCACAAGCATTCCTAACCGAGTCGCGCCTAAAAAATATTATTAATAGCAAGTCAGAGGTAGAAATCAGACCAAACTTAGATGTAAACAATGACAATAACAATGAAAATGTAGGTAATAAGAGACCAAAAAGACATGTGACGAAACCTAGTCATTTAGCAGATTTTGTATTGAATAAGATTAGTTTTTAAGATAGAATAGACATCGCATATCTAAAAGGGGAGATGTAATATACGGATTATTTGTAAAACGTGCAACGCCGCAAAGAACACGCACGTGAGTGCAAAGTGTGTAAAATTGGAACTTGTAAATGGACAACTGTACAACACGAGGTGAATAAAGTTCTTTTATCTTTCACGGGTTGTTTAGTAGTCGTGGGCACGAGATTAACTCACTTAACCACCTAAGTAAAAACACGACAGTAGTAATTGTCAGAGCGGTGGCGTAATGATTGGTTATGTGTGTCTGAAAAACAGCTGAGCTTACATTTTTTATTACCGGATAGCTAACTAATATATGATCCATCTATATGTTGATGCATTGCAAAAAGCATGTTCCATAAAAAATTCAAGTATCTGTCGGTAAATAAATCAGTTTTGAGTGTGTCAATATTGAAATCTCCTATCAAAATACATTTTTGTTAAGAGGAATACATACTAGCAGCGCGCCATCGCTAAACCATGCACTATAAGTACACTCATGAAATTTAAAACTTGGACACTACAATTTCTGTAAACAAAAGTTTGCACATTGTGAAGCGGGCTTACGGGTATCATTTACAATTCTAACAGCAGGTAGTCTCAGCAGGGGTTATCTTATAGAAGGACTGTAGAATGAATCATTACACTAAGCACGTTTTAGAAAATAGGTAATTTACGTTGCTTACTTAATTTTTTTCTTTAAAGAATATATTTGAAGGTATCGCTAATTAAACACCATAGCTCGATTAATTATCGAATCAAAATTTTGTTTAGGAAATGTTTACAAAATAAAATTAGAAATAATTTTGATTTAAAAACGTCTACAAGCAATAACTTTTAAATTAAATCAAAAACTAAACATGGTTATTTGGGTTGACTGATTATTACTTATTTTTAAATAAATCTAACCTACTAATTATTGTAAGTTATTAAAAAAAATCATTAAACTCTCTATTCATAATATTTAGTCCTTACAAAATGTATATTTTATGACGTTTCATTTTTTCTGTAGTTAATATAAAAAGTGAAAATAAAAACTAAGGCAATTCTTATTGTCAACGTATATATTTAGTTTTTTGACAAGAATTTATTACATAATTATAATTAAGATACCAAGTTATAGTTTAAAATTAAATGAAAACTTTTTTTTAAATAAAGGTATTACTATATAAATAAATATAAGAAATCAATAATGGGTGTGACCTCCATTATTATTGATACATTCTTGGAGGCGTCTGCTCATTGACGCTATCAAGGTATCAATATAATTAATATTAATCGTTTCCCATGCGGTATCAATGGCTGCAATTAGTGCATTACGGTTTACTGGTATAAAATTTGGCCCTTGTTGTCTTCGGATAACAGCAAGTATTCGAGCCCAAACATTTTCGATAATGTTAAAATCTGGGCTTTTTTGCTGGCCAGGGTAACAGCTCCAAGTTATTTCTCGTATCCAATTGCGCACAACCCGCGAAGTATGAATAGGGGCGTTGTCCTTAACAACAAAAAATACATTATGAAAATGTTAATTCAACAGATCCCGAACTATTTTTGGAGAAAGTATAGTGAAATAAGAATACTTACTTGTTGGAAAATATAATTCGTCTGGATAAAACACTTCGACTGAAGGTTTCATAATAGTTTCCAAAATATCTAAATACGCAGCAGAATCAAGACGTCCATCGATAGCCCAACAAACTCCTGACCCCGCGCGCTAACCCAACCCCACACATTCACAGAAAAATAACCACTTCGTTTTTAGGACATATGTGATTATTTTCGTAACGAGTTCCTTCCATTCTAAAAACTTTTAGTGGTCCATCGTTGCGGCTATTGAACGTTTTTTCGTCGCTAAAAATCACTCGATTCCAAAATTCCAAAGGTTCGTTCACATATCGCCTTGCAAATTCCAGACGACGTCTCATATTTTCGTCACTGAGAACTTCTTTCGCAGCAGCATTATACTTCTTTATTCCCATCTCCTTTAATCTTTTTGTGCAGTTATACGGCATCCGGGAAAATGTGTATCTGCTATAGCCCTGGAGTATGTAGCAAATGGTTGTTCTGTTACGTAATGAAACAACTCGAGATCTTGAGCACGTGTAGATACTTTAGGTCTACCACTTCCGATGGCTCTTTCCAAAGTGTGTTCAAGATTCCATTTTACTCGGTAATGCCCTACGGTGCTTTTTGGTATATCTAACATACGTGAAATTTCACGCACGCTACGGCCCGCCGCTAATTCCGAAACAATCCGCGCTTTCAAATCAGCACCGAGATGAGGTGGCATTTTCACAACACTTGAAATTTTAAACTAAAATGAAATTTTACATTTCTTACTTTATTTATTGGTTCACACTACCCATTCTCAAACAGTAGGTAATTGTTTATTTATTACATACTTCTAATGACCAATGTAACAACCCTTAGAGCAATATGACTCAAAGGAAGTAAATTAAACAAGCAAGGATATTCTATTGTTATTGAAACTTATTCATAAAGTAAAAACCATTTCCTTATAATGCTAATGGACAGGATTTTCTTTTAAGTATTAAGATTACAATAGAGGACTTATAAACTTTCGAAAATATCTAATTATAAATATTTACACTGCAATTGCGCTTTTCCTTAATAATTTCTTAGCAATAACATACACGTTCTTGGTTTTAAGTTGTCATAAATTTGATATGATATAAATTTGTGTTTCTAATATTACATCACAAACTAATCTTTATTCGCCAAAAATTGTTGCTTAAGTTGTAAAGCTTCGTACACACCTGAACAACAAACCGAGCAACAAACATAACAACGAACCGAAAGTCAAACAGAACGACAAACGATCTTTTATGATTTCACAATCCGAACAACAAACGGAACGTTTGTGCTGTTCCCATAATTATTTTCAGTAGTTTTCAGTTCATATATATTTATTATTGAGAAGAGAAAATTGCGGAAAACAAGAAGATAGTGCCAACCAAATTTTTACGCACAAAGAAGAGTAAAAAATTATAATTTACTTCGCTTTTTTTTTTATTTTGGAAATTTCCTGCCCAAATGATGCTAATAGGGACATCATTTTTTTCTTGCATTCTTAAACACTGATTAATTTAAAACATTTTTCTTCTGTCAACTCCATAATATTACCTAAAACACAACAAACCCACAAAAGGGAGGACAAAAATAAATAATTTAATTCTCCCGCATAAGTTTGTTCGCCGTTTTGTTTAGATTCGTCCAAACCTGCAAACGCATTCGCGCGCATTTTCTTTGATGTCGGAGAAAAACCGACAAGTTGCGGGAACGCCGCAAACCGTTCGTGGAACAATCAGGACTTGCGAATCTGTTCTAAAATTCGTACGTAGCACCGTCCAAATTAATGTTCCGATTGCCGTTCGGTTCGTTGTTCTGTTTGTTCCTCGGTTTGTTGTTCAGGTGTGTACGAAGCTTTACAATAAGCATATTAATATGAACTATATCTTATGAAAGGAGAGTTATGTAACTATAATTAACGACTTAACGTTACGTTAGTAGATTCCATTTACTATTTACACATATTTTCTTGGAACATTCGATAATTAACTATCGTGATATGATGACCCTATACTTCGCAGGTTGTGCGCAACTGGATACAAGCAAATAACTTGCAGCTGTTACCTGGCCATTACTATAACTTGGTAACTTAATTATTATTATGTAATAAATTCTTGTCAAAAAACTAAATATATACGTTGACAATAAGAATTGCCTTAGTTTTTATTTTCACTTTTTATATTAACTACAGAAAAAAAATGAAACGTCATAAAATATACATTTTGTAAGGACTAAATATTATGAATAGAGAGTTTAATGATTTTTTTTTAATAACTTACAATAATTAGTAGGTTAGATTTATTTAAAAATAAGTAATAATCAGTCAACCCAAATAACCATGTTTAGTTTTTTGATTTAATTTAAAAGTTATTGCTTGTAGACGTTTTTAAATCAAAATTATTTCTAATTTTATTTTGTAAACATTTCCTAAACAAAAATTTTGATTCGATAATTAATCGAGCTATGGTGTTTAATTAGCGATACCTTCAAATATATTCTTTAAAGAAAAAAATTAAGTAAGCAACGTAAATTACCTATTTTCTAAAACGTGCTTAGTGTAATGATTCATTCTACAGTCCTTCTATAAGATAACCCGTGCTGAGACTACCTGCTGTTGTAAATGATACCCGTAAGCCCGCTTCACAATGTGCAAACTTTTGTTTACAGAAATTGTGGTGTCCAAGTTTTAAATTTCATGAGTGTATCAGGTAAGTATTCCTCCAAGCATTTGAGTGGCTTGTACAGTTTGCTCCTTACACGCAGCCTTTCTGGTAGGAGTTGGAATGAAACAACCTCAATATGTATTTCAAACGGCCTTTTTTTTTATTTTTTTAATTTTTTTAAATTTTTTTTTTTTATTTTTATATTGACGTTACGCCCCCTTTGCTTAGGTATTTATCAGGCAAAACATTTTTATTTACTGACTGGTTACGATGAATGTTGAATGGTAGATAAACTAATACAGATGGTAGGATTGAGATTAGAGAAACTGGTAGTTGAACATTAATTATTGTAACAAGAAATTTTTTTTTTACAATTAAACAAAATATTTTTTTATATATATATAGTAACAAGTGCCTCATCACCAACAAATTAAAAAAAAGAATTCTTGTTATATAAGTTTCCAATTAAAATTCTTTTTTTATGAAATATAAATTTTGAAAATTATTAGAATAAACGTTAGAAAAGATAAAAGATAACCAGTATTGGTATCACCTGCAGAGCAGAAGGTTAGTGTTCGCAAATTACCATCAATTGAATGGAAATCACACACGGATAAAAGAACAACAAAGCATTCATACATATATGTAAGGTTGTGGATAGAAACGATAGGTTTAATTCAAAGACAAACAAACAAACCCAACTTGATACGAACGACAAATAACGAACGAATAAAATTGCAATCAGTATTTTCAAAACATGCAGATAAAACCGCTTTTATATTCGTTTGTGTATTTTATCACTAAATCGAGGTCAAAGCCTTTGTTAAAAATATACTGTGTAATCATTTATTTTTATTCTATGTAAATATGTAATTAGTAGATTAGGTATTAGGATAGTTTATTAGACTAGGTGGTTTGGGATTGGTTCGTTAGTTGCTAGGTTCGTTGCTTAATTTATTGTTAGTCAGTTAGCTATGTTTTCAGTTGCATTAATTAGGTTCGTTTAATAGTTAGTTAGCCGCGTTGTTGTTACAGTAAAGTGTTTAATTTTACTGATAATATTGCTTAAATCGTACTTAAATTATTCGTGTCTGTATTAAAATTTACTTTTGGAGGTGCATCTAATATTTTCCATCTAATATTGCCGGTTCTTTGAAGTTGAACGTATGCCCTGTATTTTTATGATGAGAGGAGAGTCCTGTATCTTCTGTAAAGTTTTAAACAAGATAGAATTTGGTGTTGTAATTTTAATCGAATTACACCTGTGGGCATTTTTGCTTGTTGAGTTGACCAATTTGGCAACTGGAACAAGCTTGGTGGGCCAATTTTTGGTACGACAAGTATTAGATTTGAATTTAGTAGTTTCTCTTGTCTTTTGAAGCTCTGAACGTAAAGGTTGTTGTAGATTGTGTCTTTGTATTATGAGTAAGACTATTTTTGTATTGTCACTTTTTAACATAGTTTATGATTTTTTGGCTAAACAGATAATGATTTATTTTTATAAGAAAATGTTTCAGCTACAATTATGAGTATTATTCGATTAATGTGAGATTGAATGTCATTAGCTATGTCTATTAATTAACTTATTTATAAGTCTTGTTAGGGTAATTGTTATTTTTTAATATGGTTTTAAATTTTGTTTATTTTTCATGAAAGTGATATCAGTCAATTTCAACATTTTATTAAGCATGGCCGTAATAATGTTAGTTTTTTGTGGACATGGATGTTGTTGAAAACTAGTTGATAATTCGCCCTGATGCATGGGTTTTTTATACCAATCCCGGTTTAATACCATCGTTAGTCCTTTAAGTAAACATCTAAAAGGGTAGCTTTGACTATTTTCGAATTCTACGACAGTGGGCCCTAGATGTGTGTCATAATTATTAAATAAATTGTAAAGTCCTATCGACCAAGTCTTTGGGAATGCAAGTAATTATATCATCGACGTCCACAAACATGAATACAGGGACACAGTTGAAAGGAAATGTGTCATTGGGTCATAACTGTGGTAATCAGGTCATGCATAGTGAGATTCGCAGTATAGGTAGACAGGGTTACCCATCGCTGTCCCCCATCTTTTGTATGTAAAAACGGCCTTTATATGTGGAAATAACCTGTGTCCAAAATGGAAACCAATGATATCTATCACCGTCTAAGTTTAAAATGGTGAAATCATGCAGTAATGTAACCAATATTTTTTAATTAGAGCCAGTAATTAATTGTTTACTAATGTTAGTGAATAGCGACTTTAGACAAACGACAACATAATATAATTGCTTGATAATCGTAAACGTTGTAATTTTTTTTTTAACAAACTCATGATGATTATTAATATTGCATTGAAATAAAAGGGAGATATTGGATACGATGTACATTTAAAAATTTGGAAATTGCATAAAGTCGGTGAGTCTATGCACGATACCAATAGTGGTTCCAAATTTTAAATGACATTTGTATCCAATAATTCTTTTTATTTAATACAATATTAATAATTCATATGAGTTTGTTGAAAAATTAGAACGCTTTGCGATTCCAAGTACTTATATTATGGTCGTTTGATGTTAAGTCGTTATTCACCAACATTAGTAAACAATTAATTACTTCTTTAATTAAAAATATTGGATACATCTATCATATTTCACCACTTTAAACTTAGACGAGTTGATAGATCTCATTGGGCTTCATTTTGACACAGGTTATTTTCAATAAAAAGGCCAAGCTTTACATACAAAAGATGTGGGACAGCGATGGGTAACCCTTGCCTCTACCTATACTTGCGAATCTCGCTATGCATGACCTGATTACCACAGTTATGACCCAATTAAACATTTTCAACTGTGTTCCTGGATTCATGTTTCTGCGTGTACGTCGATGATATAATTACTTGCATTCCTAAAGACTTGGTCGATAGGACTCCACAATTATCTACAATTTTGACCCACATCTAGTGTTTACTGTAGAACTTGAAAAAAATTCAAAGCTACCCTTTTAGATGTCTTACTTATAAGGACTAAAAGATGGTATTAAAACCTATTTGGCATAAAAACCATGGCATCAGGGCGAACTATCAACTATTTTTCAAAAACATCCATTACATCAAAAAACTAACATTATTACGGCCATGCTTAATAAAATGTTGAAACCTGAGTGATATCACTTTTCTGAAAAAAAATAAACAAATTTTAAAATCCATATTAAAAACAATAATTACCTAACAAAAGTTATAAATAAGCTAATTAATAGACATAGTAATGACACTCAACTCTCACATTAATCTGAACATAATTTAATTTGAAAACATTTTCTTATAAAAAAATCATCAATATCTGTTCTTAGCCAAAAATCATAAACATCTTAAAAGTGACAATACCAAACTAGTCTTATATAACAAAAACTATAATCTACAACAACATTTACTCACGTTTAAAAGACAAGACTGAGAACTTCTAAATAAATCTAATGTTGTGTACTAAATTTGTTGCAACAATTGTTCAAGTGCTACATTGGTCAAACAAAACAAAAAATTAGGTGCACGAATAAAAACAACACCAATATAATTGCAAAAACTTACAGAAGAAACAGGACTCTCTCTCATCATAAAAAACAGGGCATTTATACGTTCAACTTCAAAGAACCGGTAATACTAGATGTGGAAAATATTAGATGCACCCCCAAAATGTAAATTTTAATACAGACACGAATAATTTAAGTACGATTTATAGTAATATTATCAGTAAAATTAAACCCTTCACTTAATACCAACTAACTAACTTAACTATTAAAACGAACCTAATTAATCTTAACATGAAAAATATTCTAACGACTAACAGAATTAACTAACTAACCTAAAAAACTAACGAACTAATCAACACCTAGTCTAATTACCTAGTCTAATAAACTATCCTAATTACTAATCTACTAATTACATATTTACATAGATAAAAAAATAGATTACACATATATTTTTAACAAAGGTTTTGATTAATCTTACTTATGTAATACCAAACGAATATAAAAGCGGTCTTTATCTGTATTTTTGAAAAGTACTGATTTGAATTTATTCATTCGTTATTTGTCGTTTGTATCAGTTGGGTTTGTTTGTTTGTCTTTAATTAAATATCGTTTTTACCACAACTTTCTATTACATATATGTATGATCTTTTGCTTTTTTTTTAACTGTGATGTGACGTTTCCATCAATTGATGGTATTTGAGACTACCAACTTTTATCTGTTATGAGGTGAGTATAATACGGTTATCTTCCTTTTATCTTTTTTATCGCGTTTATTCTTAATAATTTTCAAAATTTATATTTTATAATAAAAAAAGAATTTTAATTGAAACTTATAATAACTATGAATTCTTCTTTTTAATCTTGTTGGTGATTAGTCACTTGTTACTATATATATATAAAAAATATTTTGTTTAATTGTATAAAAAAAATTCCTTGTTACAATAATTAATGTATACCGTTTTCTAATTTTAATTTCTAATTTGTATTAGTTTATGTATAACATTCATGTCTTATATTAAATAAAATTTTTTAGCCTTGATAAAGCCCTACGCATAGGGGCGAAACGTCAATATAAAAAATTAAAAACGCGTTGACAACATATTGAATTGTTGTTTCATTCACCTCCACCTAGAAGGGGCTCGAGAAGAGCAAACTGTATAAAAAATTCATGAGTGTACCTTTTAATTTTAAATGTTTGAAGTAAAACTTAATCTTTTATGAAAGAAAAAAAACTTGGGGCTTTGTCGCTTTATTATCACTTTTTTCAAAATGCTTACCTACTTTTTGTTTGTGTTTACCTATGTTTGAATTTATACATTTTATAGCATATCTAACACCATAATTTTAATAGAAATATAAATACAAAATCCAAATTCTACCACAACCAAGACAAAGTATCTTCTTATATCTACCAATTTAAATCAAAAACATTGCTAATAACTTGAAAATTTGAGCTTTAAGACCATTCAACGCTTTAAAATGCTTACTTACAGTACACTGTTTAGCGATGGCGCACTGCTAGTACGTACTACCACTGGTGTAATAATCTTCAAGTCCTGTAACAAAGGTGTTAATGTTGCTGTCATGCGTTCTGTATAAAGCTAAAAGATTCTAGTGGCGAAAGTAAAGTCTAACCAAAAACGTCTCCCAGTTTTATTTGTGTGCTTGTAAATTTGGAATTGCATTTTACACAATCAAACATTACAATTGGTAAAAAAGTCAATTATTAATTTAAGAGAAATAAACAGAATTGTCCGTAACCGAGCAGTTATTGGCGTGGCTTAGATAACGGTTCGCATAACTATTAAGCGATCCGTCCTGATCGGGTGACATAACGGCTGAACTGAACACAATTTGTTTTAAACGACCCCACATCCATTATATTGTGAGACCAAAAAATCATCAGGAGTAAAATTTTTTGAGAAAACAAAAATAATATATTTTTCTTTTTTTAAAGTCGTCCCGGGGAGCGTATCGGCATTTTTGCTACGATATAATTCATCTAATTGCTGAGTCGTAGCATATATTCAATAGTCGTAATCGGGTCGTAATAAGCTACTAGATGAGCCAGCATGCTACACGCGCGTACAGTAGGAAGGATTACAATAAATTGACAATGTGATAAGCATATGAGTTCATGCTATTGCGTTACAGTAATGAAACGAAACAAACTATTTGAGAAACGGTTGTGCGGACGGACAGACACCCACTAGGGCGGCGCCACCTTGACAGATTTTAATATATATGATGGCAAAAACGGCAGACTTGTTCATCATACAAATCTTAACGCGGTACAGTGTTTCAAGACGGGGAATCACAGTAAGAATAAACTCAGGCTACAGCAACTACTAGGAATATATTCTTTATCGCAATTCTCATTTCGCACATAATTGCAAATTTCTTAGTTGCGTGCTTTAACTAATAAGGTAACATTCGGTAATGAGTTCACTATACACTACTGTTTGTTTTCTCTTTATGAAACTATTCTATTTAGCACTTGTAGTACTGGGGTAATACTACCAGTCAACACGAGTGAAGTACAAGAAATACTGCTTGTTTCATTAGAAAAGCTAGGTGGTGCAAGATGAGTACAAATGTAATGTCAGCTTTTTTGCAGTATTTAGAGTAAGAACTAGTGAAGGTAATTCCGAGAATACGATATTTCCTATTGTAGTCAGCGGAGTGTAAAGTACACTTACACAAATTCACAAAAATATCGTTTTAAAGTTGAGAAGAGGAAACGCGACGATACGAGGCAAACAGCTAAAGACTGTGATGCAACGATTACCATCTTATACAAGGAAATCAACCGTTTTACATTTTAGTATCGATAACGATTCGTTACTAACAAAAGGGCTGAATGTACATATATAAGTAAAGAACTAAGATGGCTCAGCAGACACCTTAGGAAAACATTATTGCATTGCAGTAAGCAATGGATGGTTATCTTAGCATATGCAATAGTGCAATATTTAATTCCACACTTTACTACGGTTCAGCAATCAGCTGTGTTGTACCATAGTAAATCATGCCAATACGCATCCGTGGATATTCTTATAAACGTTTATACAGGATGAATAAAAATTATATTTTTAAGGATTTTTTAAGGTTCTTCAAATTGTACGCCACCGCCCCGGTTTTTATTGAAAAGAAATCATTTTTGTTAGATTAAATATTTAATTTTAAAAAAAAACCTACTTAGCATTTTTCGATTCGGCATGCTATTTTTGAAATATTTGAATTATCGTAAACGACCATAGATGGCATATATGGTTTAGATTCAAGTCTAATGGCCGTCGTTGATTGGATTTTCTTTTTACCGTTTCAGCTTCTTCAAAAGTCCATCCCTCTCTGATGTTAGATGTAGACTAAACATACTAGTTTACAGGTCGCAAAAATTCTAAACTAATTTGTTAATGCAAAATTTAAAACAAATAGTGTGTCAAAACAAAAAATACTAAGCATAGTTTTTTTTTGCAGAATTAAATGTCGAATCTAAAAAAAAAATTTTTTTTACAAAGAAGGAAGTGGCGTACATTTTTCTTTCTTACTTTGAATTGATGATTTAAAGTATTCTATGCTTCTGGATGGACCGACCGAAGTGAAATTTATGTGATTAATTGTATTGATTAGACATTTACGTGTGCCAAATCTCTACCTAATATCTTTACATTTTGAATCAACGGTCTGTATTGTGTGTGATGTAATGTAATCCATATATTCTGTATTGTCTATATCGGTTGGGTATACTTTGACTAATTTGTGATCATAGTAGTATTTATAGTTTGAATATATTGTTTACTTTAGTTTACAACTCCTTCAGATATTTGAAGAGGCGACCTTTCCTTAAATGTTGTTTTATAACTTAGAAAGCTAACTCAAACTAAACTTGCAAACTTTCCGAGAAATTAGAGAAACGATAATAGGTCTTTGTAAAGTGACACTAGTGTTTGGACTACCGTTAATTAAGTAATGCAATATTATTGGGCATAACTTCAAGTTTAATTTCATTAGTTAACTAGAAATTGTTAAATAATTGAAACACACATTCTATCTTTTTATGAGTTTTTTATTCCTGATCCAATATTAATAAGATAAATAAAATTAATATGTTCTTACAAACTAAAATATACGTAGAATCCTTAAGTAATATAAAAAAAACAGGTCTCGAAGTTTTTGAGAAAAATTGATCAATACATTCTATACCTTAATATCAGATGGAATCCGTCCTTCCGTTTATTTTTTAGCAACAAAAACAGCGAAAAAGCACTACAATAAAATACAATGAGAGTAAGTATTTGAATCTACTAAGCTTTTTTAACACTATTTTTATTTAAACATTTTCTAACATTGATGTAGAATTAAATATTTTGCATCCAAAAAACATATACATGCGGAGCGTGCTCGTGTATACTAGTATCTACCAATAAATGAGAAATTGTATCCTCTTCAAATTTTCTGTTTCCTATTCCATGTCTGATATTGTATCTATCTCCTTTTTGAATTGTGTTCTCATTACGCTCTGTATTACTTTCAGCCTTATAGAGGGTCTTTGGAATTTCTAGTATGACTCTTTACCTTCTTTTTAGCATTTCTACCACTATTTCATTTGGGTCAGTTGCTTTGTTGTATTTCAACTCTTTCAGGATATGTTCTATCGCGTAAGTCTATATCTGGTATTTCCTCTGAGTTTGTATTTTTAAATTCCCTGTAAAGTTTTCTTGTGATTGGTGTCTGGTGTTTTTCTTATATATGTACTAGTCCTTCTACAATTCTTAATTTAGTCTTTTTCTTTTTCACCATTTTTGTCTTTCATGAAGGTTATGTTATTTCTTCTTAGTGTTACTTTGTTTCTTTGTTTCTCTCAATTCTTGCTTCGTCATGTTTCCTGAGGTCTTCTTGAATACTATTTTTATTATTTTATTTAGTTATATACATTCAACTGATTTGCTTGTAAGCTTTCTTTTTTTGTTTATTAATTTGTTTGTGGTGTCATTTATCTTGTTCTCTTTCTGATTTGCTTTCTTAGCTACTTGTAGTCCTGCGTTTAGATCTTGTTTCTTCAGATTGTTTTTTTATTGACATCTGTTGTATTTCTTCTTGTTCTCCAATATTATTTTCCTCTAATGCTTTTCAAACTCATTGACTCTAATTCTGAATTTATCCGCATTTATTTATTTTGTTTATGAAAATTGTGTGATTTCTGGGTTTTTCTTATTTATGTTCATGTTTGATTATAGCATACTAAGTCGGTTCATAGTAGTAATATTATCACAACTAGTCGATTTCGCAATTTGTTTCTCCGTTTGGGGAAATCCAAGCCTATTTTCGATTGGATTTCTTCTTAAAAAAACTATTTATGGCAAATATACTATGCGACAACAGTCTGAGTTCACTTTCCTCTTTGACTGAAAATATGACATAGTCAACAAAAAATTACTTTTTAATTCAAATTAGATTTTAAATGCCATTTTAATCAAAAAACAGCAAAAACAAAACACAAAAATTAAGCAACCGAATAATCATTAAGTATCGGATTCTTCCACCAAAAGCGTTTTAAGATCTTCTAACGTTCGAGGACGGTAAAGGCGTGAGGCCATACAGCATACCGTTCTCCATACCCGTTCAGACCATCTGGAGCATCCAAGGTAAAACGGGGCTCATGTGTCAATAACACATGCCTCTATTCGTGCGCCTCTCAGTTCTGGTAAGTTTTACCAAAAATTCACCAATTTTGTTTATGACGTCTTGCAAGTTTTGGACTTTAAGTTATTTTCTTTAAGTCTTTGTTGAACTGTATGTGTACATTTCTGGTAGCAGCCAGTTCGTTGGCGGTAATTGTTGCCGTTGCAGCGCGATTTCGGAAACATTGTAGCATCATAAACTTGTCATTCCTAGCAATAGATTTACTTGGCCTTTCCGACCTTGGTCTAGCTGTTAGTAGACCATATGTTTCGTACCTTTGCCAAATTCTTCGAATTTCATTTTGAGAAACCCCATCCCTACGTCCTGCAGCTCTTTGAGTGTGTTCCTTTTCAATATGTGCGATTATTTTAGCTCATCTTACGGGCGATGTTGACATTTTGGCACAAAAATAAGAATTATCAATTGCTGGCAATTGTTGGAAACAATTGACGCATGGTAAACACATTCCTGACACCCGCCAACTTAATTGTTAACAAAACATCAAAAACCTCATTAATGTCTGTTTAAAAACAATGCAATATTTCAGCTACTACATATGGCTAGATATGTATTAGCCAGCTATGGCATCTAACGAACAGCGAACAGAACCAAACATCGGACCCGGAAAATATGCAATCCACCAATCACAATACAAATTGCCGTAGCAGTATACTCGTCGACGAAAGTTTGTTTGTTGTTGTTTTCGCTGCTCACGGCTTGTTATTTCGTTCGTTTTCTTCTTATTTGTTTCTCTGAGTATACTAACTTAGAGCACAGTGACATTGTACCCGCCCACCAGGTTGCATGTTTGCTTTTGTCAACTGTATTTATTGATATGCAGATATTTATTTTAGATTTAAACGCATAGAAATCATTTTCAGTTAAAAAAATTGAAAAATTATTAGAGAAGCCAGACTTTTGTTGCGCAGGCAGGTTTTGTTGTTCTTGGTAATGAATAATTTTTTTTTCAAATTTTAAGTTTATCGTTTTTTTTTGCCTTTTTCTCGGAGTAAAAATCGCCCATAATTATCATTTTCTAAAGCTGCTATTAGTTCATCGTAAAAGGATTCGATTTCTTCTTCTTCTGATGCAGCTGATGGTGTTTTTTCAGCCTCTTCTTCTTTTGATTTCCGAGAGTTCTCGGATATATCGAATTAACCTAACGCACATTTGCGGACGATACTGTTCTTTTTCTTAAAACAAGAAAAGAAGAATATTCTGGAAACTAAAACTACTATAAATACGGATGAAATAATTAAACAACAACGTTATAGAGAAAGTCAAAAAATACGTATAATACCTAAGAGAAATCCTTAACACACACAAAAAATCGAACTTCTAAGGTAACCAAGAATGAGGGTGGCATAAGCGAAGCTTTGTAAACTGAAATGGGTACTTGGAAATCACACGATAATTCAATATCTAAAAAATTAAGTATTCGATCAATGTATCCTCCCCATTATGACATACGGATGCCAAATTTTAAACCAACCTAAACAATACTAGCCCACAACATCTTAAAAACGTCATATTTACGCCCAAAATATGTCTGAACGCTATAACACGTTAGAACGGCATCTTATTGATGTCATTTTAGAGGCATCCATAAGATGTACTGTTTATAACATTTGCAAAATGTCTTGTAAACGTCTTTTTGGTAACATATACAATTTATTTATTTATTGAGACTACATTCTGAATTTTGTTGAAATTTTTTAAACGGAAACAAATCAATTACTTGTAATTATGCAGAATAATAAAATAAATCAAGTTCAGAACGTTTATGCAAAATGTCTACAAAAGGTTCTATTTTTTGACATCAATTTTGCCAGCGGTCTAATTTGACATCACGAGTCACCACTGAAAGCATGATATTTTTTTGGAGGTTAGGTTTGTTTAGTGGATTTGATTTATTAGATGTTAATTAATTAAGCATCAACAAGGTATGTTTTTTTTATTAATGTTTCAATAGAATGTATTTAAGTTAAGTCGAGTTTGATTTTTATAAAATCAATATTTGCTGAAAATCACAATGATATAATCGCGAAATGTAAACCCCGCTATCATGAACCTATTAGTTTGCTAACAATAAACCCAAAATTAACCCATGACTTTCCCTAATAATATAAATATTACCGGTTATAATTTTTTGGTTTTGTTCCAAAATTACAGTAAAACTTTATTTCAGAATCTGCAGAACACAATAACAACGCAACAACGCAAAGGGATACGAAGAAAGCGATACAAATGTGACTCAGGCGTGCTTCTGATCGCAGTTATAATAAGCGGTTAACAAGAAAATTTTGACTTGTTTTATATTTACATGTACACCTATTAAATTAAATAATATATTCTAGTCATTGTTTTCTTATCTTGCAATAGAAATCAATCGACATTGGGGTTTGCCTATTAGTGATTAATACGTCTAGAACAGATATCTTTACGTTGTCTTATACAGACGTCTTAAGGATGTTACCTTTTGTAACATCCGGGTTCCTTAAGACGTCGTATGGATGTCTTTTAGGCGTAAGTGGAGGTCTATAAGACATCTCAAATTTCAAATGTAGAAGTCTTTTGATGTCTTTAAGATGTCTTTATGCTATCTAAAAAAATTATTAAAAATACAGGGTGTCCCACCGGGAACGCCATCGATAGATTATAGAAAAACTGTACATGGGAAAAATTTGAAAATTTGGTAGTAGACAACATCGACGGGGGCAGTTCCGTTAAAATATTTTCAAGATGGTGACACTTTGGTTATACCGGAAGTAAGTGTCAAGTTGCTTATTTTAAATAGAACATCCTATATACTATTCTATTTTTGGATTTTGCACAAAATTGTAGACACATTTTGTGTATAATGTCCTATACCTAAGTCTAACTGTTTTGGACTTATTTTAAATTTTATGTCAAAAAATGACGTTTTCAGGCCTAAACAAAATTATAAAATTTTCCTATACTAATGCTTTTATTATTTAATTGGAATAGGTTTTCTTGTAGCAGGGGACCTATTTTAGTGGACTATGTCGATATTTTGATAATAAATTAATACAGGGCGATAAAAAAAAAGGATTAAAATTAAATTCAAAACACGTCAAAAAGTCATTTTTTTTTAAATACAAGCATAATGTTTTTATAATTTAATCTTATTTAGCATCAAAAATAAGGTTGACTTTGTACAAGGTTGTCTATTCAAAAAATTCATGGTTTTCGAAATATTGGCAATTTAACATTTTTTTTGTTGCACAAATGCTATTGTATTTCTTTTAATATGAATGGTTATTCCTAGTTGGCCATGATGGCGTTAGAAAACAATCATCTGTCAAGGATATGTCAAACGCATTAGTATAGGAAAATTTTATAATTTTGTTTAGGCCTGAAAACGTCATTTTTGACATAAAATTTAAAATAAGTCCCAAACAGTTAGACTTAGGTATAGGAGATTATACACAAAATGTGTCTAGAATTTTGGGCAAAATTCAAAAATGGAAGAATATATAGGATGTTCCATTTAAAATAAGCAAGTTGGACACATACTTCCGGCATAACCGAAAGTATCACTATCATGAAAATATTTTAGCGGAACTGCCCCCGTCGATATTAGTATACTACCAAATTTTCAAATTTTTCCCATGTACAGTTTTTCTATAATCTATCGATGGCGTTCCCTGTGGGACACCCTGTATAGACAAATATGGAAATAGCAATGTTGGAAAAAATCAATAAATAGATCAGGGGCAACATAAATGTGCTAGAATCTGGAGAATGCATCATGATGTTGAAGTGGAGGTTCATAGGGCTTAACGCAAAACAAAAGTGGAATGAAACAGTTCAAAATTTGAGACAATGAGCGGGACACAGAACGAATTAGCTGAGCCAAATTGGAAACAAACGGCACAAAACAGAAACGTTGGAAGACACTAGAAGAGGTCTATGTCCAAAGTTGATCCACAAATGGCTAAAAGAAGAAAAAAGAAAAAGAAGATACCATTCTCTATATTTGATCATTTACTGATGGAACCACATTTTTTTGAGAAACGGTTAGTTTTAAGAAAACAATATGACTTACTTATTTACATGTTGACTACATCTCTAATCCACAAACTTATTTATTCTTTCGTTAAATAATCGAATGATTCTATGACAAAGTTAGAATGAAAATTTGATACGAGTGGAACATTTCGAATTCAAACATTGCAAGCGTGAGAAATCACGAGTAGAGGGAGTTTTTATTCTAATTTGTTAGAAATTTGTCATTATGGTATAAAACAAAGAAAAGTTTATACTGATAAATCGTTTAGAAACTTACCAAAACTCCTATGTTGTAGTGTGGGTGTTAAGAATGTGACGAAGAATGTATTCAAAGGTTTCTAAAGCGGCCCCGGGTGCCACCAACAAGACGAGTTTATTTAAGCGTCAGAAACAAAACTAAATTACCGCCTGCATCGACACACAATGTACTTATAAGTAATTGGGCTTTAAAAGTATTTAGCCGTAATTTATTTATTCTTATGGTACATTTTTTCATTATTGTATATTAATGTAAGTGTTATGTATATCAGTGTAATCAGTGTAAACATGTAGAGAATGTGGTGACAAAACCGTGTGCAATTGTAGATTGGATTGTTTTGGCAAAGCTGTTTTTTCAAAGTTTAGGAAATCATCTAAAACGTAAACATGCCAACCATTACCCACCTTAATATAGAAGTGTAATAATTATAATTGAGAGTGTAAACATTATAGAAGCTAAATAAGAACATGAAATATAACAAAACAGCTATTGCATAGCAACATATTAAGGGCTTGTCCAAGAGCCAGTGACGACAATAACGAAAAAAATAGTAGGAAAAGAAATAGCAAATAAAATGATGGAAAAACAGATAATCAAGATAGAGAATACAAAATACTGCTTAACTTCAAATGTCCTTCAAATTAGTAAATTTAATTTAAATTTAGTCTTAATAAAACTGACTGACTTCAGGCATTATGCTTAGACAAAACGTTTAAATTAGTTCTTAAAAAAAAAAGAAATGATTCGACGACTGTAGGATCCTTCAGCTTATCTAAACAATAAACCCAATGTGTAAATTGGTTTCTTAAAAAATGGAATTGCGATTTAAGTGACGTTCACCGATACACAAAAAACGTTTTTAAAGTGAACGGCGTTTTGTCGTACAATTAAAAAAGGCAATTACTGAAACCTAGAATTATCTGACGTATATCGGTGACAGCTTCACAGGAACGGTTACATATCATCACAACATATGACTGAACTGGTAATCTTTGTAATATTGAATATTTTCCCCAGAGCGGCCACCCAGGTTATCGGTGACAAAAAGGGCATCAGGTCAAAGTTTCGTACTGATACACTCCAATGAAATTTTAACACCGATGATAAAACTTTTTTTACAGAATTATAGACATTGATGTTGACGTTCACAGAAAGTACAGAATTCCGTAGTAAAAAAGATTTAACATCTTCAAGGAAAAAATTCTGAAAATTTCCAAAATGACGATATAGCCACATGTTGAGTAGTGATTAACATTTAACTTACGGCGTTTACCAAACGTTGCTGGATTAACGAGTCTCCCAAAATATGTTATAGACACTGATAAGGACATACCTAACAACTAATAACAATATCTTAGCGGATTAATTAGAAGAACCCTTGCAATTACCTAAAAAAGTTCATGCCAGTTTCTCAAAAGAAACTGAATCACATGGTACCCAATTATTCCTCCCCAAATATTTATACTTAAAAACTATTTTTAAACATTTACATAAATTAATACAGGTGCAATAAATGACTCTGTTGCCTTAACAAATATTAACTTTCATGTACCATCAAAGGAAACCAGAACAAATACAGCACTCCAGGAACGGAAACTGAATGATTTAGCGGAATGTACGACCTACGTTATTGAGATTTGTATTGCAGACAAACTGAAAGTTGTCTAACTTTCTCTAACATTCACAGATAAATGATATAATTATATGATGGTAACATAACTTGTTATTCGGTTTTATTGTATTTTATTGAAAACAATTTATCTAGTTACCCGTCCCGTCCCGACACCTAACTTTATGTTACTTTACGCAGATAAATTATCGTTCAACATTTAAAGAAAATTTGACAAAACCATTATTGCAATTGATTATTGATTTTATCTCATATAAATAAATCATTTAGGACTATATTCCTAAAAAATTGGAAAAAAAAATTATATTATCCGAATCAGGAACGATGAGCCCTACGTCTCCACTGTTCGAAACTATCAAATACGTACGTTCATTATCGAGGATGTGCTGTTTTACAATTAAAACAAATATGGATGATTGAAAAAAAGAACGGTGGTCCACTAATTCCAGTATACAGTGTATAAGAGGTAATGTTTAAAGTAACATATAAATTGTTTTTATAATAGTAATTTCTTAATCGACAGCGTGTCGCAAATGCATTGGCAATTTGTCATGCTACGGTTAAGCGAATAGTGTCTCGTAAGAAGGACAACCCCATTTTTCGAAGTCCTGGAAAACAAGATTGCGAAAAAAAGAACAAATCTATTGACCTACCAGATTCTTTTAAAATTATAATACGGAATACCCTGTATAATATGTACTCACAGAGTAAGATAGGTTCTTTATTGTTTTAGTTGCTCTAATATTTTTATTTTATAGAAAAACATGTTACCATTCTGTTGTTAAACACCGAGATACAGGAAAAGCACATTCTTTTAAGTAACAGCAGTTTAACTCGTATTCTAC
Organism: Abscondita cerata; assembly: GCA_030710515.1. Lineage (NCBI taxonomy): Eukaryota > Metazoa > Arthropoda > Insecta > Coleoptera > Lampyridae > Abscondita > Abscondita cerata. Next base: position 62,995 of record JALBCR010000273.1, read on the forward strand.
ATAAAATAAGATTTAAATTGAAAAAAGAATCCAACCCCAGAGCTTTGGTTGAAAAATTGAACGTAGCGCAAATGAGACTTAAATTTCTAAGAGGATATATGAACAATTTAAACTCACCATTACGGCGTCAAATTGTTTTTCTCTACGAAACGTGGATTTATTCAAAAAAAAATCCTGCAAAGTCTTGGTAAGATGAAAGCAGTCAAAGCGTGAGGAAACCAAAAGGGTATAATAAACAAAGATTAATTGTTATACATGCAGGAACAAAAGAAGGTTTTATCGATAAGGCTTCATTGATATTTGCTTCTAAATCGCAAGATAAGGATTACGACGGTGAATTACATGCAGAACTCTTTAAAAAATGGCTTGTTGATACAATTACTGTGCAATTTACAAAAACCATTATTAATAATAATGAATAATGCTTCGTATCACTTGACACTAATTGAAAAGTTTCGTACATTATCTTGGAAAAAATCTGATATTGCAGCTTGGTTAACAAAAAATAAAATCAATTTTGATTCTGCATTATTTGAAACTGAACTGTTTGCGTTATCAAAACAAGTTCATAAGGAAAAAGATATAAAACAGATGAACTAATCAGAAGCGCTGGACATGAAATTCTTAGATTACCTCCATACCACTATGACTTTAACGCTATTGAACTTGTTTGGGCAGATGCAAAGCGTTACTATAATAATTACATCGGAAGGAATGGTTACAAATATGAGATGTATTAGCAATGTGGAAAGAGGCTTTACAACATTGTTCCGGTGTTTGGGCGAATTGTGTCAGGTATACAAAAGAAGTTTTAGATTTTACTGTTAATGAACTTACAATACAAAGTGACGACGATAGCACTTGGGAAAGTGATTGGGAGAGCGATTAAAATATTCTACAGCTTGTCAACATACATATTTGGTTATCCGCAACCAACAATTTGAGAATATTTATTTTATATTATTTCCAAATTCATGTTTGGTTTCTCATTATTTGTGTCTGTGTTATTGCTATTTTTGTAATGGCCTACTTTGTGAAAGGCTATTTATCCTGAGAAACAGAAGGTTTTGACCTACCGAGGGATACTCTGCAACACCGTAAGTTATACGAGGATGTATTGATATCTAGTTAGCCTAGACCAGTTCCTTGCATAAACAAAATATTGCGTTACCATAGCAACGAACAATAACTTATTAGAAGTGTCAGTGTAAAGTTTGACGTCAAAAAAGTAAACCAGAGTCACGCAATAAATTAAATGAAAAAGATGTCCACCGAAATTGTGAAAATCGAAAAATTGGAGTATCGAGCCATCATCAAGTACCTGTATTTAAATGGGTTAAGAGGTAAGCAGATTTACGAAGATATGCTTAATACCTTGGTGATCAATGTCCTTCGTATGCGACCGTCAAAATTGGAATGCAAGCTTCAAAAGAGGTAAATTTTCCATTGAAGATGATGACCGATCGGGAAGGCCAGTTTCTGTGTCAGTCCCCGAAAATATCGATGCAGTTCATGACATGATTTTATCAGACCGTCGAATTGGGCTAAAACGGATATCTGAAGCACTGAATATTTCATACGAACGCGTTTATCATATGGTTCACGTCAATTTGGACATGAAAAATTGCTGCAAAATGGATCCCCAAATGTTTGAATGTTGACCAAAAGCGTGCAAGGGTAGAAGTTTCGATCTGTGCTCGATTTGAAAACGATGTAGACTTCTTAAACCGAATTGTTACTATGGATGAGACTTGGGTACATTTCTACGATCCAGAAACAAAGCAACAATCGATGGAATGGCGACACTCTGGTTCTCCAAGACCTAAGAAGTTTTGTGTCCAAAAATCTGCTGGAAAAGTTTTTTTTGGGATTGCCATGGAGTAATCATGATTGATTTTTGGATAAGGGTAGAACAATAACTGAGATTACTATTCGACATTACTGACCACATCTATTCCAAAAAGGAGGTAATAGAAGCTATCGAGGTGTGGTTTGCAGGACCAATAAGAAGCAATTTTTTGAAAGGTCTAGAAACGTTTCAGGTTTGCTGTAATAGTAATGTATCCTAGTTAAGAGGAAAATATGTTGAGTAATAAAATATTTTAACATTGAGAATATTTTGTTTGGTTTATAGTAGGCTAAAGAATTTGCACCAATGTATCCTCAAATCATTAACCATGTTTCTAAACAATATTTTAAGGTAATAAGTGTTATTAGTTGTAAGAATTTTTAAATATTTATTTTGAATTTACATTTAAGTCAATTGTACTTTACAAACTTAATACTTACATAAGAAAACTACCGAAAGGTGCGATAATTTACTGCAATTGAATGGTTTGTTATTATTTGTAAAATAAACACAATGATAATAATTAATAAATAGTTGTGTTTCCATACATTTTTCTCTTAATTAACTTTAGTAAATTACAATAAGATTTTTCATGTTTCTAACCTAAAATTGACAATTAAAATGTTGTGATAATTAGACTGTAACGTTTTTACGATACAGAATAGTTTTGTTGGTTAAAGTTTCTGATTTGACTTTAGTTTTTAATATTAAGTCATACAAATTTACTTGATGACGGAGGTTCATTTCTAATTTGCCAAATTATACAGTTCTCCTCATTTAGCTAACATTGGCCATAGGATTTTACAAGTAGGAGAGTAATTTAAATTCTGGGCAAAAAGTTTCCTACACCAATGTAATTACTCTCTTACATGACAATGACACTAAATACATTACGTGTACTTGCATGTGCGAAGAGTGGTTGTTATGGTACATGCACTAACTGCATGTGTACATGGAAATTACATTTTCAATTACTCTCGGTACTTGCTGAGGGTGTAATTAAAATTACATACATTTCTCCTGTGCTGCAAGTACATGACGTAATTGAATGCTCTGAACATTCTCTCGGTAACACAAGTACAAAAGTACGCAAAGTACATGATAATGAGTGAGCTCGGTACATTATGCTAATTATACAGACAGTATAGGAATGCGAAGCTAGGTGGCAACACCCTTGCCGGGTGGCAGGTAGAACAGCCCCTTCAGTATAAGGTTGTAGTGTTCTAATACACACCTGTTAATTTTAATAGTTTAAAAGAAGTAGTATTATATTTAAATAATCTCAGATAATTTAAACCGCTAATCACACATATTTAAACCCATTTTAAAAGGATAGTGGATTTGTTAATATTTGAAAACATGTAGTTTATTTGCGCCCTCAAAAGCAACATGATTTCCATAAGATAATGTCTTTTGTAAAATTGGGTGACAATGAAAATTCAAAATCACATACTCTCTGTACACATTCTACTCTGTACGCGAAGTACATGAAGTAATTGGTATATTTACATATTTGTAAATTGCTATCGGTACAGTTTTTACACAGGTCATACGAACGCATAATTGTAATTGGTCTCTTTACATGTGATAATTGTTCTCAGTACACTCTGTACACGGGTATATGAATGCATAATTGATGTAAAAATGTGCGCATCATTATGGGAGTACATGGCGTGCCGAGGCAATTAGTTCATAATACTAGAGATTGCGTAATTAGAGGTGGTTTTACGCCCTCCGCCTGATGGGAGTAAAGATGGCCACCGTCGAGAATAATTAAAACCAAAGTACTTCTAATTATTCAAACCTTCTTGCAAAGAAACCACATCCGTCCAAGATGGCGTGTATGTAATTGAATAATTGTTAATTAAAATTGCTAATTACACGTAATGAGTGATTGTTCAATAGTTTGTATTTTGATCCATGTACCTACCGCCTATGTACTTTTATCCCCCTGGTATAGTGTGGAAATAAAAATTTGTCAAATCTACGGTACAATTTAAAATTATTGATGTGTTTAATGTAGTTGAATTTACAGTATTAAGTTAAGTGCGTCCAAATACGTGATTCAAGTCGGTTTTCGTTATTTACATGAGCTGAAAAGTTTCTATAAAGAAATTCTAACTCTTTTTAACATAATTGGATTCTTTCTTACAACAAACTATGGCATACAGTAAATCAAAGTATGTGGCGTTGTGGTTTGTACTAGCCGGGTAAAATAAGAGGATCATTCAACAGAATGCGACAAATGCGACGTTTCATTTTAGAATACAATTTTCTGTTTTTTTTTAATGATAAAAGCGCAATTTCTTTGTAATACTTAAATCTCGTTAATTACATATTAAAAAGAATGTAGAATTAATTAAAATGTGTTTCTTGCGACATGTCGTGTAAAAATTGACACGTATGAATTACTATAAATTAAGTAAAATGCCATTAAATGGTTAACTGTAACGGTATGTGTTTGTTAAAGTGCAAAAAGCGCTATCTAAACAATAACTTTAATGCTTGTAACACACGTTGCCGATAAAGCCAAAGACAACTTGTACCGTAAGTACAAACGCAACAAAAAGAACGCCTGATGCAGCATTTTTTTATTGAGCTCACACATGTTTAAAATAAGTAAATGCGTTAATATATAAATGTAAATTAAGTATACATTTAAGCATCATAACTGTTGTTAATGCCAATAATGTATATGATTTGTTGGTGTAAAATATAGATAAAGCGTTAAATGAAATCCAATCAGGATATTAAAAATCGAAAATTTTGTAATAACTCTAAAAACATATGTGTCAAAAGGTTTTTATTGTTGTTGGTAATTTATAGACTGATTCTTCAAAAGACAAGATGCTGACTTAAAGTTTTAGTAAAACCATATTCGATACAATCAACCCTTTGTAAGTGTAAATTTTACTCACCAGAAGCGTTAATTCTAATCTTAGCATCAAGATGACCATCCGTATTTTAAAAAAAATCGTTGTTGAATGGCAAATTGCATTCTAATAAGACATATATTGAAACAAAAGTAATAATTGATTTAACTTCATACAATTAATAACAGAAGACATCAGATAGAAGAAGAACATTAATTAATTTTAACTGAAATGAAACCGAATTCGGTAACACCGAAAATGGTGGAGATATTGTTACAGCAATTATAAGAAAAATGGAAAATTGTGTAAATTATCTACTATATTGCGATTTATTTAAAATCAGAAAAGGAATACAATTTGTGCAAGTACGCAAGTCCTAGACAGGTAGAATTGTCAAAAATTATATTATTTAATAAAGGTTGGAGGTTAAAATTATGGTAGGTTCTCATATACACTTGTTTCGATACATTTACATGTTACTTCGTTCGAATAGAACGTTCGTATTTTTTATCATTACGACTTTATTTTTGTTAATTAATTGTATTTAGACTTCTACAAGAAGACCCGATAATTAATTAGGAGTCCGCGATTAATATAAATTACTATTAGAAGTTCACTGTTAAGAATTGTTAAGTTACTGCATTTTAAACTTATTTAGCTCAAAATTTTTTTAGTATGAGTTGTAAGGCTGTGAGGTAGTGGGAACTCCAACTATGAAAATCTAAATTTGTTATTTTTTCCTAAATGCTGGTTTATATGGTAAATGTTACATATGTTACCGCTCATCAACAGTGATAAGCGAACATTAATCAATATATCAGCAAAATACACGTTGAAAAAGTTACTGTCAGTGTTTAAACAACTAAACAATTTAAAATTTGAATAAATATAAAAAAATAAGATAACCTTTCCGGTGTATGCAGATTTTGGGTCTTTACTGAGGCTTACTGCATACTGTAAAAAGCGATGTAGAATCATATACAAAAACACATTTCTATCAGCGTTATTCTTTTAGATATTGTATAAAAAAGATATAGAATAGCGGTGTTCTTGAACCTGCACAGCTTTTAACCAATGGTCTATCGTGTTCCAACAGATAAATCTCACTTTTTTCAACGTAAATCTCTCTCTTTAGCGCATTTGGTCATTCCCGCTATTGACTAACAGTTTTTATGTTATATCATCTATGTTATCTAGTTGAAACAAATATCTTATACCTTTATGCCACCATCTTAATTTAGATACTTGTTATTGGTTAGAGAGAGAGAGAGAGAGAGAGATGAAGTAAATAAACGTAAACAATATACATAATACTAATTACATTTTTATAAGTTACGCTATTTTAGATGGTAAATAATTATTTAAAAAACAGCAATATCCTCTTCGAGTAGCGTTTTATAGGCAAAGTTTTGATGTTTTTGACATTAAAAATTAAAACTATGGAAAATGTTTAATATTATAGGACAAATTTTGTAACTATCACGATAACGTTAATTGTCACAACGTTTGATACGTTATATTAAACGGTAAAGAATGATTGAAAAACAGCAATATTCTCTTCGAATAACGTTTTATATGCAAAGTTTTTGGTGTTTTTGGCGTTAAAAAATTTAAAGTTGGAGAACGAATTAATTGGTGATAATACCAATAAGTATGCTTCATAGAGATTTTGCCTTTTAGATAGTTCATAAAACAAGAGGGTTTATTGTCTATCACATTGACTAATACCGTCTTCAATAAAAGATGCGTATATATCGATATCCGTTAAGAGCTCTAAGCATTATCTATGTATTCGTATGGCACATCTTTATTATTGTATTACGATGTAAGTGTTTTGTATGATGCTTCAGAAGATCAACATAAACCTGTATAGCGCGATGGCGAAACCGCATAGTCACCCAAAAGAGAGATCAGGAACGGCAATAAGTTTCTAGCAAGGGCTATTTGGAACTCATTTTAGCCTTGTTGTATTTTCTGAATTATCTAATGTATTGTTTTCTTACCTTTTATATGCAGATTTGGGTATGAAAATGCGAAATATAACGCTTAATGATTTCGAAAATCCTTTATAAATCGACAAATAACGCAGTATGTAATTGGAAAATTTATCGTGTATGCAGATAAGCGTACGGATGCAATAGTTTATTGCATACTAGTGTCGACAAACCCGCTAAAAAAGATCCGGTTAAGCAGTTTTACAAACAAGAGTTTATCAATAAATCGATCAGTTGTTTAAACCTGTTCCACAAACCGTGGTTTTAAGCCTACTTAAAAAACAGTGGTTTTAAACCGGTTTAAACAGTGAACTCCTAATAGTAATTTATATTAATCGCGACCTCCTAATTAATTATCGGGTCTTCTTGTAGAAGTCTGATTTTGAAGAATGAGTCGTCAATCTATAACCATGGTCTTTTAGTTTGCGAACGTTTTCGATCCCAAAAGTTAAGTCTTTATCAAGGCATGTGAAGATAATGGTTAACTGGATGACTGTTCTTATCAAAAATCTGAGTAAGCATATACGTTAACATTAATACTAAATCTAAGTGGGCTAAATACAATAAATTAACAAAATAGCGTCGTAATGATAAAAATACAAACGTTCTATTCGGACGAAGTAACATGTAAATGTAGCGAAACAAGTTAATATATGAAAACCTACCATAAATTTAACCTCCAACTTTATTAGATAATATAATTTTGGACAATTCTACCTGTCTAGGACTTGCGTGCTTGCACAAATTGTATTCTTTTTCTTATTTTAAATGAATCGCAATATAGTAGATAATATACACATAATTTTCCATTTTTCTTATAATTGCTGTAACAATATCTCCACCATTTTCGGTGTTACCGAATTCGGTTTCATTTCAGTTAATTAATGTTCTTCTTCTATCTGATGTTTTCGTTATTAAGTGGTATGAAGTATATCAATTATTACTTTCTTGCTTCAATATATACGCTATATTAGAATGCAATTTGCCATTGGTCAACGATTTTTTCAAAAACACGGAGGTCATCTTGATGCTAAGATTAGAAATAACGCTTCTGTGAGTAAAATTTACACTTGCAAAGGGTTGATTGTATCGAATATGGTTTACTAACACGTTAAGTCAGCTTTTTGTTTTTGGAGAATCAGTCTATAAATTACCGACAACAACAATAAAAAACCTATTGACACATATGTTTTTAGAGTTATTACAAAAGTTTCGATATTTAAAATTATGATTGGATTATTTAACGCTTTATCTGTATTTTACACCAACAAATCATATACATTATTGGCATTAACAAAGTTATGATGCTTAAGTGTATACTTAATTTACATTTTTAATAGGTAATTAACGCGATTTAAGTATTACAAACAAGTTGCGCTTATCATAAAAAAAAACAGAAAATTGTAATTTATCGTACCCCATTGCATTTGTCGCATTCTGTTGAATAAAGCCCCTTAGTTTGAGGCTAATTACTATAGGTGATTGCTACACTAGAGTCACCTGCATGTCATGTTATCATAATTTCCACACATTTACTGAATGCTCTAGTGTAAAAGCAGATTGTAAACCTACTTCAATAAAAAAAAATTCTGTTGAATGATCCTCTTATTTTACCTGGCTAGTACAAACCACAATGCCACATGCTTTGATTTACTTTATGCCATAGGTTGTTGTAAGATAGAATCCAAATGTGTTAAAAGGGTTATAATTTTTTGTAGAAACTTTTGTAACGGTCACTGTGAGTTAGGCAACACACAATACACGGAGTCGAGAGTGTAAACGCTGACATTTCTCCGTGTTCGCTCCATAACGAAAAATTTTGGGGATTTAATTCCCAGAATTCAACTTCCGCGTTGTCCTAATTAGCCAATACATTTTCGGCTGATCTTCAATTTCCGCCTAGCAACAACTACTATCACGTCGAATTACGTGAAATTCAAATTTGCCTTCTTCTTAGTGTTTTAATCGTAATTCCGTGAAATTTTCTAGTTGTATGTATAGGACCCTTCAAACTTTCAATGTATAGCGGTATATTTTTAGATGGGGAAAGGATTGATTAAAAGATTTTCTGAAGTTTATCTTAGGACGGATGCGTGTACTAATTTCTTCTAATGGAACGCTCGATTGCACTCAGGTACGACAAAGATGCTTTACCAGCTTATTCAACGTTACACCGTGCATAATTTTCAGATAAGGCGAGTTACTCCGGGATTAGAGTTACTCGGGATTAAAATTACTCGGCTTTAAAAGGTTGTTTTGGCCTAAAAGCAAAACCAAAGATTACCTGGTTGAGATAAATTCATCGCGGGATCTCTTTCTACCTTTTTTTGAATCTTGTCGCTGCGTTTGTCGCATAATTGGGGTTTGCTGTTAAGATTGCTGAAGTACGGGACATCCTACCGAAATTAGTGGTCGCCGTAGCTGGAACCGACACCACATATCTGTATCTTCTACTGTGTGAGTCAACATCATAAACCTCTATCTACAACATAAGGTCAGATTTTCTCAATTATAATTCTGCGCCGCAAACAAACCATCTCCGGGACGTCATACTGCTACCTGAAAACGTCTCAAGCGTAACACCTAAATAATTACAACATTCTTGGCACTTAAAGTTTGATTAAATCTTTTGGAACTCGAAACGTATTTGTTCCAGCTATTTATATTTTTTTGTTAATTCACTGTAAAATTAATTAACTTGTTTCTTAGCACATAAACTTGCCCAATCTGTAAACAATGTGTACCGTAAGACTGAACTTGCTTACTTACACTAAACTGTTGAGGATTTTAGAGTATTTGGTAAGATCACGGAAGAGCGATCTTTTAGGATAACACCTAACTGTCCGATACTGTTTAACGCTAAATGTGCAACTGCGAACTTTCATCTGTATTGTACGGGTTGGTTACGTTGCCATCTTGTCTAGATTAAATAACGCAGTGGCGTACCGGATAAATTATTAACTTACTATTAATGCTTAAATTTTTTTCCTTCTTTTGGGTACGACTATATGTATGGGTACGAACGAATGCGCTTCGTAGAATTAACTTACAATGTAATTGGATATATTTAAATTGTTCTCTATTCCTTCTTTGCTACATGGTGTGTTATTAAACATCAACGTTTTGTAGGTTACTTGTGTCTCTCTCTTTGTGTATTTATTGCTCCTTTATTTATTACGGTTGATTATTTGCAACTGTTTCTTTCTTCGTAAGCAGGTTTGTATCCACGCATTAGGTGGAGATCTTCGGAAATTGGTCCGTAGTGCTCTTCAGTTGGAAGCGGAAAAATCTTTATCCGAAATTAAGTACAGCATCGATTATGAAACCGATGTAACTGAGGTAAAAGTATCTTTAGGGGAGCTTTGTACATTCGTTGATAAGTTTCACTGGTGACAGCACAACTTCGGAATTTCTTCGTTTTTCTACTCTTTGGACTCATACTATTCGCAGGTGCAAGCTGATGGTTTGCCACCTCGACAGAATAAACTGTCCAGTAAAATTCTCTTGTACTTTCACTTACCGATCTTCATAACACTATTGATTCTATGATCAAGAAGCATCGGCATACTACTTTTGGGATCAGTCAAGCTGTTACTTCTAGTCCTAAATTAACGGTTACTGAGGACGAAGGTGAACCTGACCAACTATCATCGGAGTCTGATGTCGAACCAGAACCAACACCTGTTGCCTCTTGTAGTGCTTCCTACTTTTCTAAATCTGTTGCTACAGCGAAACTAAACTTAACTTTTTCTGGGGATGGTAAAACATCTCTTTCTGAATTTCTTACTCGCTTGGAGGAATTAAGCACGGCTAGGGGAATTTCTCTGACGCAATTGTTTCATGGTGCTCCAGAACTCTTAACTGGAAAAAGCTCTTCTTCTCTTCAGGGCTCATCGACAATCGCTGTCTTCGTGGAAGGATGTGGTGCGTTTACTACAATCGGAGTTTCTTCCGGTGGATTACAACGATCGATTGCTGGACGAAATTAAGGCACGAACCATGGGTGCTCATGAGGGGTTTGGGATATACTTGGCTACTATGCAAAGCCTTTTCTCACGGTTGAGTGAACCATTATCGGAACCACAACAGATCCGAATAATCAGGCGCAATCTAACGCCATATTTCCAAACGGCCTTGGCTCTTCATGATGTCTCAACCATCTCGCATCTATTGTCGCTTGGGAAAAAGATTGAGCATAGTCAATTCTTAACCCAATCTTTCAAACCACCACCTACTAGACGCGTGACTTCTTTGCTGGAACCTAACCTAGCTTACGTCGCTCCAGAAACTTCTTCTTTGAATACTTCTTCTTGTTCTTCGGTCTCTTCGACTATTCCTTCTAGGCCTCTCAACTCTTACAGGGGACCTGTACGTTGCTGGAATTGCGGGAATACGGGACATGTTTCTCCTCGTTGTCCAAACCCACAGAACCTTCATTGTTTTGGCTGTGGAAAGGCAGGTGTTACCAAGCCTAATTGCTCCCAATGTTCGCCGCAGGGAAACGCACGTCAGAACCCTCGGACCGAGTCGTAGGTTCTACTTCTCTCAACCTCGGATTCTTCTTTTACTGATCTAGACCACTCTCAACAATTGTTACTTAACTTTATTTTTGCTAGCGTTCGTGGTGATGAACGACCTTTTCTTAACGTATCAGTGCTGGGCATACCTTTTAAAGCCTTACTGGATACAGGATCTTCTAGGACGATACTAGGAAGTATCGGTTGGCATTTGCTTCAGTCCCTTAAGGTGTCCTTAAAAAAATCTACTTCGACTTTTTGTAACGTGGCTAATGGTGGACAATGTGCCATTTTGGGTGTTGTTTCTCTTCCTTATACTTTAGAGGGAAAAACCAAGGTAATAGAAACCTTAGTGGTTCCTGAGATTTCTCAAGGGTTGATATTGGGGATCGACTTTTGGAAGGCGATGGCCTTCGTACCAGATTTCAGCAAGGGTCATTGGTCCTTTGGTACTGATGCGGTTGGACATGCGGTTCATTCGAGTGCGCTGAACATCAAAGACGACTTATCAAGGTCGCAACAGTCTTCGCTAGAGGCTGTTATCTCTGCCAGCTTTTCTTTACAGCCATCTGGTCTAGGGTGTACCCAGCTCGTTCAACACAGTATCCATACCAAGGCTGAGCCAATTAAACAACGGTACTATCCTCTATCACCAGTACTATCTCGGATTGTCAATGAAGAACTGGACAAGATGCTACAGTTAGGTGTAGTAGAGCCATCTACCAGTCCATGGTCCAGTCCTGTGGTCTTGGTTAGGAAGAAAGACAACTCCTATCGGTTTTGCATTGACTATCGGAAGCTAAATCAGGTCACGGAACGCAACGCTTATCCTCTGCCGTATATCACTTCTATCTTGGATCGCTTACGGGATGCTAGATTTCTCTCGAGTTTGGACATTCGTTCTGCTTATTGGCAAATTCCTTTAACTCCTGAATCCAAACCGCTTACTGCCTTTACTGTTCCTCATCGTGGATTGTTCCAATTTACTAGAATGCCGTTCGGTCTGCATAATTCTCCTGCAACCTTTCAGCGGCTGATCGACCAAATTATCGGTGCAGAGCTGGAACCGTTTTGCTTCGCCTACCTGGACGATATTGTTATCGCGACACCAACTTTCGACGAACATCTTCGAGTACTGGAAAAAGTTCTGAAACGATTATTTGCTGCCGGTTTGACATTAAATCAGGAAAAATGCCATTTCTGTCGTTCGGAGTTGAAATACTTGGGCTACGTTGTGAATAAAATGGGTTGCTGGTGGATCCAGAAAAGGTGACTGCCATACTTAACATTCCTATACCGACCACGGTCACCGAAGTGCGACGCGTGATTGGCATGGCTAGCTGGTATCGCCGTTTCATACCGAACTTCGCTTCTCTTACTTCTCCTTTATCTGCTCTTACTCGGAAAAATGCTTTGTTTGTGTGGACACCGGAATGTCAATCTGCTTTCGTTTCTCTTAAAGAACACTTAGTTTCTGCTCCTATCCTGACTTGTCCTAATTTTTCTCTGCCATTTGTTGTTCAAACTGACGCTTCGGACTTTGGCGTGGGTGCTGTCCTTAGTCAGGAATCGCCTGAGGGGAAAAGGTTATCAGTTACATCAGTCGCTCCTTAACTAAAGCGGAGAGGCGCTATAGTACTACGGAAAAGAATGTATTGCAGTCTTATTCGCCATTCTTAAGTTCAGACCGTATATTGAGGGCTCTCACTTCACCATCATTACTGACCATCACTCGCTGGTATGGCTTAACCGTTTGCAGAGTCCGTCTGGTCGTCTTGCTCGTTGGTCCTTACAACTCCAAGAGTATGACTTCACCATCAGACATAGGAAAGGCAAAGACCACGTTGTGCCAGATGCGTTATCTCGTGCTGTTCCTGCTGTTGGTGATGAAGCTGAAACCACCTCTCCTCATCTTGATTCCTTAGCTGTTCCTTCTTCTCTTGGTCTTGACTTACCTACTACAAATAAATGGTATAATAACTTACTGAATCGTGTACTCACAACACCTCACAAGTTGCCTCATTGGTCTGTCGATAATAACATCTTATATCGCAGAGTGACTAGTTCTTTACCACTTCTATGGTGGATCCGAATGATGAATGGAAGTTAGTCGTTCCGGCTGAACAAAGGAGACGCATCATTCAGGAGAACCATGATCCTCCAGTTGTTGGCCATGGTGGAGTAACTAAGACAACCGCAAGAATTCTGCAACATTATTACTGGCCTCGATTACGTGCAGACGTGGCTCGCTATATCCGCCGTTGTTCTACTTGCTCTTCCAATAAGGTATCTCAAGCAGCTCCTCCTGGAATGTTTGCTCCTCGTGCTCGTCCTACGGGACCGTGGCAAACTTTATGTTGCGATATTGTTGGGCCGCTTCCTCGTTCTTCTAAAGGCAATTGTTACGTGTTTGTGGTTGCCGATTGTTTCTCTAAATTTGCCCTTTTCTTTGCTATGCGTGTTGCTACTGCTGCTGCGGTTACTAAAATCCTGGAAGAACAGGTGTTTTTACTATTTGGAGTGCCGCAGTACCTTATTTCTGACAACGGAGTACAGTTCCGCAGTCGTGAATTCACTCAAATGTGTGAGAACTATCATTGCACCATCCTATATACTGCCAAATACCATCCGCAAGCAAATCCGGCTGAACGGATAAATCGCGTTCTTAAGACCATGATAGCGTCTTATGTTAAGGACAACCAGCGGAAATGGGATGTGAAGCTCCCTCACATTGGATGTGCAGTTCGTTCGGCGAAACACGAAGTGACTGGATGTACCCCGTACTTTGCTCTATTTGGTCGTGAACATGTCATCTCTGGCAATCTCTTCAATAAATCACGTCTTGAACCAACTGACTCAGAACCTGATCATAATGTGTCTACTCGACGTTACGCGGCTATCCAGGAATATATACTTCAACGCCTTCGGAAAGCCTATGAAACTACACGAAATAGGTATAACTTACGCCGCCGACATGTCAAGTATAACGTGGGTGATCTGGTGTGGCGTCGTAACTTCCAACTATCCGACGCTTCGAAGCATTTCAATGCGAAACTCGCACCTAAATTCTTAGGCCCGTTCACGGTGAAAACTGTCGTGTCTCCCTGGACGTATGAACTAGCTGATTCTTTAGGAAAGTCACTAGGTACGTGGCACGTGAAAGACCTTAAGCCAGAACCTCTCTCGAATTCGGAAGAGGCTAATGCTGAACTTGCTGTGCTGGAGCCTAATTGTTTAGATCACTCTTTACTTTATCCTAGACGGAAAAAGCGTCGTAAACTTGCTTGTACTGCCAGCTAGAAGACACGGTTCATGACTGGATTTCTACTTGGACACGACTTATTTTACTTGACTATTTACTTTTGCTGATTTTATCATATCTGTATTATTTTTTTTCTTTCACGGGTTTCTAACGAATTTGCTCGGACTATCTTCCTTCTAGTAAGGAGAAGTTCGTATTTTCTCTTATATTGTTGCTGAATAAATTTCTTTTATTTCTGCCTTACTGTAGGTTGGTTATTAATGAGATTATCGATGGTTTCTGGCTCTATTAGCTACACGACATTATGATCGATTTACATCGAAATCTCTGATTTATTTGGTGCTCTCCCGTATATCTTTATTTTCTTTCTGCGAGAACTGTATATACGTAGATACAGGTTCTTTTGTTTTTGGTTTGAGAAGCTTTAATTTTTTTGGGGATGCCTGTTGACTTGAGTTCAAGTTGAGCGTGCTCCTGCTCTTGTTGACAATGCATCAAGATTGTTGGGTTTTCTTTTTCTTTTTCTGGGAGATACCAAACCGCTTCGGCGAGCTTAATGATATACTGACTCAGTTCTAATTGAGTTAGCTCATAGTTATATTTAATTTTTTTTTTGCTGGAACCATAATGGTTCACATTCGTTAGAATTCCATGTGATATGGGTAGGTTGGTTGGGCACGTAGGGATTGGACCTTCTCAGGTAAATAATACCAAAATTTGACCTTGAATTGGATTTCGAGCTTCGAGACTTAGTTTCATGAGTTCACGTAGTTGTGGGAGTACCGTGATTTCCCGATCCCGTGACGGATTGAACGCCCTCTCCTATATGGCTCGTTGGTGTACGTCTTCGCCAGTTTGGCAATCCTTTTCAAAGCCGAATTCAGACACCTGAATGTGTCTTGTCTTGTGTGAACGTCGTTTTTGTTGCTCTCTGTCCTCTCGAGGAGGGATAGAGTATTTCCCTTTTTCCTTGTCTTTGCTATCATCTGTTCCTTCTTTCTTTCTTGCGTAGAGGTACCGCTTTGGCTGGGGGTTTCAGTGGGTGTTGGCGTGAGGGGAGTCGGAGCTCCTGTTTCTGGTACCCTTGTTTCGTTACCAGGCACACCAACCCTTAGGGGGCCGTACGGGGCGAGCAAGATCTGGGGCAGGGGTAAACCGTTCGCCCTTAACCTCCGTCAATGGATCACTGGCCGTAGCCACTGCAGAACCTCAAACTGTTGACTTGTTCCAGTCTTTTACTTTTGGAAATTTTTGGGCAAAATTTTGGGATCCTTCCTTTCATTCTTCCATTATGCTATAGGGTTGGGGGTTTATCCTCGGTTTTCAGAGTCGCACTCTTTAACTGCATATCCATTAGTCTTGTGGTGTCGGGAGTATCGGCCCAAGACTAAATCCTTTCCTGGGTGGGAGGACTTTATTTTGGGAAGGTTCAGTACTAAGGGTCGTGAATGGCGAGGGGTGGATTTTCACTGGGGCCCAATGACGCGAGTTTCCATCCTTCGCGAGGGTCTTGGTGGGAGTGATGCCTGGTGCCACCCATTCGACATGCACGCCGCTAGGGAAATGCCCGATCTTAATAATTTCCTAGGGTTTATCCTAACCTCTTGGTATTTGGGTTTCAGCCTTATCCTTATTCCTATCTTACCTTAAACCTTTCCTAGGGTACCTTATTTTGGGGTAATTCAGGGTGGTATTGTTTTAATTTGGGTTGGGGTTTCATTGGTTTTTAGGGCTCTGTCCTGGACGCTTGTCCAAACTTCAAACTTTACTATAATAATATTTTCTGTTGACTGGGTTTAGTAAGGTTGGTTGAGATACTGTTGGATGACCCACGTTTTCTTTACCTTGCTTCTCGGAAATCGCTAATTGCGAGTTTTTGTGGGCGTTCAATCTCTTGGTGTTATCCTTTTCTTTTCTTGGTCGTTGCTTGACTTTGTTGCTGGATACACCAAACGCTTCATGCGAGTTTTGAACAGATTTCATCAGATCAGCTACTCTTAGTTCAACAAACCGTCTATCTCTTAGGGGTTGGGTTTCATTAGGTTTTTTATATGTGTGGGGTGGGTATCTTTGGTTATATGTCGCTCATGTTGGAGATTCTTTTTTTTTTGCTGAACACCTACGGATGTTAATTTTCTGGATTATGTATGGTGCAGCGGATTATGTTTATCCTTCTGCGCGGGCTTGAAGTTTTGTGTGGGGGAATTTGTAACGGTCACTGTGAGTTAGGCAACACACAATACACGGAGTCGAGGTGTAAACGCGACATTTCTCCGTGTTCGCTCCTTAACGAAAATTTTTGGGGATTTAATTCCCAGAATTCAACTTCCGCGTTGTCCTAATTGGCCAATACATTTTCGGCTGATCTTCAATTTCCGCCTTGTAACAACTACTATCACGTCGTGTTACGTGAAATTCAAATTTGCCTTCATCTGAGTGCTTAATCGTAATTCCGTCAAATTTTCTAGTGGTATGTATAGGACCCTGCAAACTTTCAATGTATAGCGGTATATTTTTAGCTGGGGAAAGGATTGATTACTCGATTTTCTGAAGTTTATCTTAGGACGGATGCGTGTACTAATTTCTTCTAATGGTCGCTCGATTGCATTCAGGTACGACAAATATTCTTCATGGCTTCTTCAACGTTACACCGTGCATAATTTTCAGATAAGGCGAGTTACTCCGGGATTAGAGTTACTCCGGGATTAAAATTACTCGGCTTTAAAGGTTCTTTTGGCCTAAACAAAACCAATTACCTGGCTGATTAAATTCATCGTGGGATCTCTTTCTACCTTTTATTGTCTTGTCGCTGCGTGTGTCGCATACTTGGGGTTTGCTGTTAAGATTGCTGAAGTACGGGACATCCTACCGAAATTAGGGGTCGCCGCAGCTGGAACCGACACCACATATCTGTATCTTCTCCTGTGTGTCAACATCGTAAACCTCTATCTACAACATAAGGTCAGATTTTTCTAATTATACTTCTGCGCTGAAAACAAACCATCTCCGGGACGTCACACTGCTACCGAAAACGTCTCAAGCGTAACACCTAAATAAGTACAACTTGTCTTGGCACCTTAAGTGCAGTTAAATCTTTGGAACTCGAAACGTATTTGTTCACGTATTTATATTTTTTTTGTTAATTCACTACAATATAATTAATTAACTTGTTGTGGCGCATATACTTGCCCAATCTGTAAACGAATGTGTACCGTAAAGGCGCGAACTTGCTTCATTTACCCACCATTGCTTGGGGATTTTTAGAGTATAAGGGTAAGACCACGGAAGAGCGCTCTTTTGGGGAAACACCTAAATCTCCGATACTTTTTAACGCTAAATATTGCAACTGCGAACACTAAATACACCTTCGTATTGTGCGGGTGTGGTTACGTCGCCATCTTGTCTAGATTAAATAACGCCAGTGGCGTACCGCATAAATTATTAACTTGCTATTAATCTTATATATTTTTTCCTTCTTTTGTGTACGACTATATATATGGGTACGAACGAATACGCTTCGTAGAATTAACTTACGTTGTAAGTGGATATATTTAAATTGTGCTCTGTTCCTTCTTCTTTATGGTGTGTTATTAAATATAACGTTTTGTAGGTTACTTGTGTCTCTCTCTCTTTATTGTATTTATTGCTCCTTTAATTTGTTACGGTTGATTGTTGCGTCTGTTTCTTTAGTTCGGAAGCAGGTTTGTATCCACGCATTAGGACTATGGCGCCCTCGGATTAAATCAAGACAGTTCTGAAGAAGCGGTGGATCCTTTTTCTCACCCACGCCCTACTCTTCGGCTGCCGGCAAAACTTACTTTTCTTCAATTAACCGTAGCAAGAAATTGGCATCCCAACTTCGGGGCTCGATTTTCTTCTCGTTTCTTTCTTTTTGTGAAATCGGATTATCAGTCAAGGTTGCTCGAGTATTTTCTTTACTTGTCGTTCGATTCTCTTTGGAAATTTTATTTTCTCTCTCTCTCTAGTACTTAGTGCTATTGCTTGCTTTCCTTATTACTATCAGTTTGATCAGTAATAGGACATTTACTTAAAATTGTTTTATTATTCTAGGGTTAGTATTTTAATACTGTTTTCTCTTTCTTACTTGTTGTTGTGGGTTCGAGTTTATTCTTTTTTTTTGTATTGGAAGCTAGGAGATTTTATTTAAAATGCCGAAAGTGTGGAAATTCGAGGTCAATCGCCTTAAACAACACGAACTGCGATACGAGTTAGCTTCTAGGGGACTTAGTGCTGACGTTTCGGTGGAGGGTCTTCGGAAACTGGTCCGTAGTGCTCTTCAGCTGGAAGCGGAAAAATCTTTATCCGAAATTAAATACAGCATCGAGTATGAAACCGATGTAACTGCGGTAAATGTCTCTTTAGGGGAGCTTCGTACGTTCGTTGATAATTTCACTGGTGACAGCACAACTTCGGAATTTCTTCGTTTTTCTACTCTTTGGACTCATACTATTCGCAGGTGCAAGCTGATGGTTGCCACCTCGACAGAACAAGCTGCCAATAGGAATTCTCTTCTACTTTCTCTTACCGATCTTCATAACACTATTGATTCTATGATCAAGAAGCATCGGCATACTACTTTTGGGATCAGTCAAGCTGTTACTTCTAGTCCTAAATTAACGGTTACTGAGGACGAAGGTGAACCTGACCAACTATCATCGGAGTCTGATGTCGAACCAGAACCAACACCTGTTGCCTCTTGTAGTGCTTCCTACTTTTCTAAATCTGTTGCTACAGCGAAACTAAACTTAACTTTTTCTGGGGATGGTAAAACATCTCTTTCTGAATTTCTTACTCGCTTGGAGGAATTAAGCACGGCTAGGGGAATTTCTCTGACGCAATTGTTTCATGGTGCTCCAGAACTCTTAACTGGAAAAGCTCTTCTTCTCTTCAGGGCTCATCGACAATCGCTGTCTTCGTGGAAGGATGTGGTGCGTTTACTACAATCGGAGTTTCTTCCGGTGGATTACAACGATCGATTGCTGGACGAAATTAAGGCACGAACCATGGGTGCTCATGAGGGGTTTGGGATATACTTGGCTACTATGCAAAGCCTTTTCTCACGGTTGAGTGAACCATTATCGGAACCACAACAGATCCGAATAATCAGGCGCAATCTAACGCCATATTTCCAAACGGCCTTGGCTCTTCATGATGTCTCAACCATCTCGCATCTATTGTCGCTTGGGAAAAAGATTGAGCATAGTCAATTCTTAACCCAATCTTTCAAACCACCACCTACTAGACGCGTGACTTCTTTGCTGGAACCTAACCTAGCTTACGTCGCTCCAGAAACTTCTTCTTTGAATACTTCTTCTTGTTCTTCGGTCTCTTCGACTATTCCTTCTAGGCCTCTCAACTCTTACAGGGGACCTGTACGTTGCTGGAATTGCGGGAATACGGGACATGTTTCTCCTCGTTGTCCAAACCCACAGAACCTTCATTGTTTTGGCTGTGGAAAGGCAGGTGTTACCAAGCCTAAGTGCTCCCAATGTTCGCCGCAGGAAACGCACGTCAGAACCCTCGGACCGAGTCGTAGGTTCTACTTCTCTCTCAACCTCGGATTCTTCTTTTACTGATCTAGACCACTCTCAACAATTGTTACTTAACTTTATTTTTGCTAGCGTTCGTGGTGATGAACGACCTTTTCTTAACGTATCAGTGCTGGGCATACCTTTTAAAGCCTTACTGGATACAGGATCTTCTAGGACGATACTAGGAAGTATCGGTTGGCATTTGCTTCAGTCCCTTAAGGTGTCCTTAAAAAAATCTACTTCGACTTTTTGTAACGTGGCTAATGGTGGACAATGTGCCATTTTGGGTGTTGTTTCTCTTCCTTATACTTTAGAGGGAAAAACCAAGGTAATAGAAACCTTAGTGGTTCCTGAGATTTCTCAAGGGTTGATATTGGGGATCGACTTTTGGAAGGCGATGGCCTTCGTACCAGATTTCAGCAAGGGTCATTGGTCCTTTGGTACTGATGCGGTTGGACATGCGGTTCATTCGAGTGCGCTGAACATCAAAGACGACTTATCAAGGTCGCAACAGTCTTCGCTAGAGGCTGTTATCTCTGCCAGCTTTTCTTTACAGCCATCTGGTCTAGGGTGTACCCAGCTCGTTCAACACAGTATCCATACCAAGGCTGAGCCAATTAAACAACGGTACTATCCTCTATCACCAGTACTATCTCGGATTGTCAATGAAGAACTGGACAAGATGCTACAGTTAGGTGTAGTAGAGCCATCTACCAGTCCATGGTCCAGTCCTGTGGTCTTGGTTAGGAAGAAAGACAACTCCTATCGGTTTTGCATTGACTATCGGAAGCTAAATCAGGTCACGGAACGCAACGCTTATCCTCTGCCGTATATCACTTCTATCTTGGATCGCTTACGGGATGCTAGATTTCTCTCGAGTTTGGACATTCGTTCTGCTTATTGGCAAATTCCTTTAACTCCTGAATCCAAACCGCTTACTGCCTTTACTGTTCCTCATCGTGGATTGTTCCAATTTACTAGAATGCCGTTCGGTCTGCATAATTCTCCTGCAACCTTTCAGCGGCTGATCGACCAAATTATCGGTGCAGAGCTGGAACCGTTTTGCTTCGCCTACCTGGACGATATTGTTATCGCGACACCAACTTTCGACGAACATCTTCGAGTACTGGAAAAAGTTCTGAAACGATTATTTGCTGCCGGTTTGACATTAAATCAGGAAAAATGCCATTTCTGTCGTTCGGAGTTGAAATACTTGGGCTACGTTGTGAATAAAAATGGGTTGCTGGTGGATCCAGAAAAGGTGACTGCCATACTTAACATTCCTATACCGACCACGGTCACCGAAGTGCGACGCGTGATTGGCATGGCTAGCTGGTATCGCCGTTTCATACCGAACTTCGCTTCTCTTACTTCTCCTTTATCTGCTCTTACTCGGAAAAATGCTTTGTTTGTGTGGACACCGGAATGTCAATCTGCTTTCGTTTCTCTTAAAGAACACTTAGTTTCTGCTCCTATCCTGACTTGTCCTAATTTTTCTCTGCCATTTGTTGTTCAAACTGACGCTTCGGACTTTGGCGTGGGTGCTGTCCTTAGTCAGGAATCGCCTGAGGGGAAAAGGTTATCAGTTACATCAGTCGCTCCTTAACTAAAGCGGAGAGGCGCTATAGTACTACGGAAAAAGAATGTATTGCAGTCTTATTCGCCATTCTTAAGTTCAGACCGTATATTGAGGGCTCTCACTTCACCATCATTACTGACCATCACTCGCTGGTATGGCTTAACCGTTTGCAGAGTCCGTCTGGTCGTCTTGCTCGTTGGTCCTTACAACTCCAAGAGTATGACTTCACCATCAGACATAGGAAAGGCAAAGACCACGTTGTGCCAGATGCGTTATCTCGTGCTGTTCCTGCTGTTGGTGATGAAGCTGAAACCACCTCTCCTCATCTTGATTCCTTAGCTGTTCCTTCTTCTCTTGGTCTTGACTTACCTACTACAAATAAATGGTATAATAACTTACTGAATCGTGTACTCACAACACCTCACAAGTTGCCTCATTGGTCTGTCGATAATAACATCTTATATCGCAGAGTGACTAGTTCTTTTACCACTTCTATGGTGGATCCGAATGATGAATGGAAGTTAGTCGTTCCGGCTGAACAAAGGAGACGCATCATTCAGGAGAACCATGATCCTCCAGTTGTTGGCCATGGTGGAGTAACTAAGACAACCGCAAGAATTCTGCAACATTATTACTGGCCTCGATTACGTGCAGACGTGGCTCGCTATATCCGCCGTTGTTCTACTTGCTCTTCCAATAAGGTATCTCAAGCAGCTCCTCCTGGAATGTTTGCTCCTCGTGCTCGTCCTACGGGACCGTGGCAAACTTTATGTTGCGATATTGTTGGGCCGCTTCCTCGTTCTTCTAAAGGCAATTGTTACGTGTTTGTGGTTGCCGATTGTTTCTCTAAATTTGCCCTTTTCTTTGCTATGCGTGTTGCTACTGCTGCTGCGGTTACTAAAATCCTGGAAGAACAGGTGTTTTTACTATTTGGAGTGCCGCAGTACCTTATTTCTGACAACGGAGTACAGTTCCGCAGTCGTGAATTCACTCAAATGTGTGAGAACTATCATTGCACCATCCTATATACTGCCAAATACCATCCGCAAGCAAATCCGGCTGAACGGATAAATCGCGTTCTTAAGACCATGATAGCGTCTTATGTTAAGGACAACCAGCGGAAATGGGATGTGAAGCTCCCTCACATTGGATGTGCAGTTCGTTCGGCGAAACACGAAGTGACTGGATGTACCCCGTACTTTGCTCTATTTGGTCGTGAACATGTCATCTCTGGCAATCTCTTCAATAAATCACGTCTTGAACCAACTGACTCAGAACCTGATCATAATGTGTCTACTCGACGTTACGCGGCTATCCAGGAATATATACTTCAACGCCTTCGGAAAGCCTATGAAACTACACGAAATAGGTATAACTTACGCCGCCGACATGTCAAGTATAACGTGGGTGATCTGGTGTGGCGTCGTAACTTCCAACTATCCGACGCTTCGAAGCATTTCAATGCGAAACTCGCACCTAAATTCTTAGGCCCGTTCACGGTGAAAACTGTCGTGTCTCCCTGGACGTATGAACTAGCTGATTCTTTAGGAAAGTCACTAGGTACGTGGCACGTGAAAGACCTTAAGCCAGAACCTCTCTCGAATTCGGAAGAGGCTAATGCTGAACTTGCTGTGCTGGAGCCTAATTGTTTAGATCACTCTTTACTTTATCCTAGACGGAAAAAGCGTCGTAAACTTGCTTGTACTGCCAGCTAGAAGACACGGTTCATGACTGGATTTCTACTTGGACACGACTTATTTTACTTGACTATTTACTTTTGCTGATTTTATCATATCTGTATTATTTTTTTTCTTTCACGGGTTTCTAACGAATTTGCTCGGACTATCTTCCTTCTAGTAAGGAGAAGTTCGTATTTTCTCTTATATTGTTGCTGAATAAATTTCTTTTATTTCTGCCTTACTGTAGGTTGGTTATTAATGAGATTATCGATGGTTTCTGGCTCTATTAGCTACACGACATTATGATCGATTTACATCGAAATCTCTGATTTATTTGGTGCTCTCCCGTATATCTTTATTTTCTTTCTGCGAGAACTGTATATACGTAGATACAGGTTCTTTTGTTTTTGGTTTGAGAAGCTTTATTTTTTTTGGGGATGCCTGTTGACTTGAGTTCAAGTTGAGCGTGCTCCTGCTCTTGTTGACAATGCATCAAGATTGTTGGGTTTTCTTTTTCTTTTTCTGGGAGATACCAAACCGCTTCGGCGAGCTTAATGATATACTGACTCAGTTCTAATTGAGTTAGCTCATAGTTATATTTAATTTTTTTTTTGCTGGAACCATAATGGTTCACATTCGTTAGAATTCCATGTGATATGGGTAGGTTGGTTGGGCACGTAGGGATTGGACCTTCTCAGGTAAATAATACCAAAATTTGACCTTGAATTGGATTTCGAGCTTCGAGACTTAGTTTCATGAGTTCACGTAGTTGTGGGAGTACCGTGATTTCCCGATCCCGTGACGGATTGAACGCCCTCTCCTATATGGCTCGTTGGTGTACGTCTTCGCCAGTTTGGCAATCCTTTTCAAAGCCGAATTCAGACACCTGAATGTGTCTTGTCTTGTGTGAACGTCGTTTTTGTTGCTCTCTGTCCTCTCGAGGAGGGATAGAGTATTTCCCTTTTCCTTGTCTTTGCTATCATCTGTTCCTTCTTTCTTTCTTGCGTAGAGGTACCGCTTTGGCTGGGGGTTTCAGTGGGTGTTGGCGTGAGGGGAGTCGGAGCTCCTGTTTCTGGTACCCTTGTTTCGTTACCAGGCACACCAACCCTTAGGGGCCGTACGGGGCGAGCAAGATCTGGGGCAGGGGTAAACCGTTCGCCCTTAACCTCCGTCAATGGATCACTGGCCGTAGCCACTGCAGAACCTCAAACTGTTGACTTGTTCCAGTCTTTTACTTTTGGAAATTTTTGGGCAAAATTTTGGGATCCTTCCTTTCATTCTTCCATTATGCTATAGGGTTGGGGGTTTATCCTCGGTTTTCAGAGTCGCACTCTTTAACTGCATATCCATTAGTCTTGTGGTGTCGGGAGTATCGGCCCAAGACTAAATCCTTTCCTGGGTGGGAGGACTTTATTTTGGGAAGGCTCAGTACTAAGGGTCGTGAATGGCGAGGGGTGGATTTTCACTGGGGCCCAATGACGCGAGTTTCCATCCTTCGCGAGGGTCTTGGTGGGAGTGATGCCTGGTGCCACCCATTCGACATGCACGCCGCTAGGGAAATGCCCGATCTTAATAATTTCCTAGGGTTTATCCTAACCTCTTGGTATTTGGGTTTCAGCCTTATCCTTATTCCTATCTTACCTTAAACCTTTCCTAGGGTACCTTATTTTGGGGTAATTCAGGGTGGTATTGTTTTAATTTGGGTTGGGGTTTCATTGGTTTTTAGGGCTCTGTCCTGGACGCTTGTCCAAACTTCAAACTTTACTATAATAATATTTTCTGTTGACTGGGTTTAGTAAGGTTGGTTGAGATACTGTTGGATGACCCACGTTTTCTTTACCTTGCTTCTCGGAAATCGCTAATTGCGAGTTTTTGTGGGCGTTCAATCTCTTGGTGTTATCCTTTTCTTTTTCTTGGTCGTTGCTTGACTTTGTTGCTGGATACACCAAACGCTTCATGCGAGTTTTGAACAGATTTCATCAGATCAGCTACTCTTAGTTCAACAAACCGTCTATCTCTTAGGGGTTGGGTTTCATTAGGTTTTTATATGTGTGGGGTGGGTATCTTTGGTTATATGTCGCTCATGTTGGAGATTCCTTTTTTTTTTGCTGAACACCTACGGATGTTAATTTTCTGGATTATGTATGGTGCAGCGGATTATGTTTATCCTTCTGCGCGGGCTTGAAGTTTTGTGTGGGGGAATTTGTAACGGTCACTGTGAGTTAGGCAACACACAATACACGGAGTCGAGGTGTAAACGCGACATTTCTCCGTGTTCGCTCCTTAACGAAAATTTTGGGGATTTAATTCCCAGAATTCAACTTCCGCGTTGTCCTAATTGGCCAATACATTTTCGGCTGATCTTCAATTTCCGCCTTGTAACAACTACTATCACGTCGTGTTACGTGAAATTCAAATTTGCCTTCATCTGAGTGCTTAATCGTAATTCCGTCAAATTTTCTAGTGGTATGTATAGGACCCTGCAAACTTTCAATGTATAGCGGTATATTTTTAGCTGGGGAAAGGATTGATTACTCGATTTTCTGAAGTTTATCTTAGGACGGATGCGTGTACTAATTTCTTCTAATGGTCGCTCGATTGCACTCAGGTACGACAAATATTCTTCATGGCTTCTTCAACGTTACACCGTGCATAATTTTCAGATAAGGCGAGTTACTCCGGGATTAGAGTTACTCCGGGATTAAAATTACTCGGCTTTAAAGGTTCTTTTGGCCTAAACAAAACCAATTACCTGGCTGATTAAATTCATCGTGGGATCTCTTTCTACCTTTTATTGTCTTGTCGCTGCGTGTGTCGCATACTTGGGGTTTGCTGTTAAGATTGCTGAAGTACGGGACATCCTACCGAAATTAGGGGTCGCCGCAGCTGGAACCGACACCACATATCTGTATCTTCTCCTGTGTGTGTCAACATCGTAAACCTCTATCTACAACATAAGGTCAGATTTTTCTAATTATACTTCTGCGCTGAAAACAAACCATCTCCGGGACGTCACACTGCTACCGAAAACGTCTCAAGCGTAACACCTAAATAAGTACAACTTGTCTTGGCACCTTAAGTGCAGTTAAATCTTTGGAACTCGAAACGTATTTGTTCACGTATTTATATTTTTTTTGTTAATTCACTACAATATAATTAATTAACTTGTTGTGGCGCATATACTTGCCCAATCTGTAAACGAATGTGTACCGTAAAGGCGCGAACTTGCTTCATTTACCCACCATTGCTTGGGGATTTTAGAGTATAAGGGTAAGACCACGGAAGAGCGCTCTTTTGGGGAAACACCTAAATCTCCGATACTTTTTAACGCTAAATATTGCAACTGCGAACACTAAATACACCTTCGTATTGTGCGGGTGTGGTTACGTCGCCATCTTGTCTAGATTAAATAACGCCAGTGGCGTACCGCATAAATTATTAACTTGCTATTAATCTTATATATTTTTTCCTTCTTTTGTGTACGACTATATATATGGGTACGAACGAATACGCTTCGTAGAATTAACTTACGTTGTAAGTGGATATATTTAAATTGTGCTCTGTTCCTTCTTCTTTATGGTGTGTTATTAAATATAACGTTTTGTAGGTTACTTGTGTCTCTCTCTCTCTTTATTGTATTTATTGCTCCTTTAATTTGTTACGGTTGATTGTTGCGTCTGTTTCTTTAGTTCGGAAGCAGGTTTGTATCCACGCATTAGGACTATGGCGCCCTCGGATTAAATCAAGACAGTTCTGAAGAAGCGGTGGATCCTTTTTCTCACCCACGCCCTACTCTTCGGCTGCCGGCAAAACTTACTTTTCTTCAATTAACCGTAGCATTTTGGAAAAAGAAAACAGAATTGTTTTTTTTTTTTTTTAATTTTTTTTTTTTTATAATTTTTTTTTTTTTAATTTATTTTATATTTTTTTTTTTTTTTTTTTTTTTTTTTTTTTTTTTTTTTTTTTTTTTTTTTTTTTTTTTTTAAAAAAATTGGCGGTGGTACAAGGATCAGAATACAAACCATTGAACAATCACTCATTACGTGTAATTAGCGGTTTTAATTAGCAATTATTTCATTACATACACGCCATCTTGGTCGGATGTGGTTTCTTGCAAGAAGACCTGAATAATTAGAAGTACTTAAACTTTTGATTATTTTCGACGGTGGCCATCTTACCCCATCAGGGCGGCGGGCGTCAAAAAACCACCTCTAATTACGCAATCTCTGTACATGAACTAATTGCTCTCGGCACGCCATGTATGTACTCCCATAAGACATGCACATGTTTACATCAATTATGCATTCATATACCCGTGTACAGAGTGTACCGAGAGCAATTATCACATGTACAGAGACCAATTATGCATTCATATACCAGGGTACAGAGTGTACCGAGAGCAATTACCACATGTACAGAGAGAATTAACAAAGAGTATGTGATTTTGAATTTTCATTGTCACCCAATTATACAAAAGACATTATTTATGGAAATCATATGGCGGAGGAGGGCGCAAATAAACTACATGTTTTCAAATATTTTTTAACAAAGCCACATCCTCGTCAAAATGGGTGTAAATGTGTGTGATTAACGGTTTTAATTAGCTGAGATTATTTAAATATGATACTACTTTTAAACGATTAAAAATTAATAGGTGTGTGTTAGAACACTACAACCTTATGCTGAAGGGGCTGTTCTACCTGCCACCCGGCGAGAATCTTGTTACCTGCCTCGCATTCCTTACCGTCTGCATAATTAGCATAATGTACCGAGCTCAATTACTGCATGTACTTGCGTACTATGTACTTGTGTTCCGAGAGAATGTACAGAGACCAATTACTTCATCTACTTGCGCACAAAGAGAATGTATGTAATTTTAATTACACCCTCAGCAAGTACCAAGAGTAATTGAAAAATGTACTAAGCATGTACACATGCAGGTACTGCATGTACCATCGCAACCACTCTTTGCACATGCAAGTACACGCCGTGTACTTAGTGCAATTGCATGTACAGAGAGTAATTACATTGCGTGTAAAACTTTGGCCCAGAATGCCCACTACTCTCCTACTTTTACATATTAATATTTCAATCCCATGTTAACACTGTTTTGGGACATCTGGTTTAAACCATTTATGTTAATTATAATTAAGTGGTAAAATGTCTATTAGAAAATATTCTTTTACTCATTTGTAAGTTTTTAATTTAATAAAAAAAATATCGTCTCGGGAGGATTCGAATCGACGAGTCTAAAGGACTTGTAATTTGACTTGGTTACTATGGTAACGAAATTGTCATTCAAATTTTGTTTATCAAGTTTGAGACACTTTGACACGTTTAATTAAACAGAACAAGTCGTGATGTCGAGGCTTCATTTGCAGCTTTGCATCCAAATCGTCCAGTACCAAGCAAATCTACGATCATAAATATCGTTACCATAGTAACAAAGTCAAATTACAAAAGTCCCTTAGACTCATCGGTTCGAATCCTCCCTCAGAGGATATTTTTTTTATTAAATTAAAAATTACAAATGAGTACAAGAATATTCTCTAATAGACATTTTACCACTTAATTATAATTAACATAATTGATTTATACCAGATGTCGCAAAAGTGTTGACATGGGATTGAAATATTAACATGTAAAATCATACGGCCAATGTTATACTCAGTATACTATTAGCGCGGAGTAATAAACCTGTCAGAATTATCGAATCTCCCGTATTGCAGTGGCGTAGGTACCTGATACGTTTGGAAAATCGTATTTTTAGTAGGTAAATATATATATAATTATAATAGTAAGATCTACCTTGATATGAATTATTATGTGGTTTCTTTTATTTTTTCAATCCTTACTTTGTGGAATCTATTTTTCATAGTAAATAATTTAATTCAGCAATATTCCACCGTTTAATAAGATATAAATAGATACAAAACTTTTGTAAAACATTTGAATATAAAATTAAACTCTAAAATCGATAAATGACAAATGTGTCGTTTCTCAATTTGTCTATTTTAAATTTTAATTTTATATAGGTACGTATACTGAGTTTTACAAAAGTTATGAATCTATTTGTATCTTATTAAACTGTGTAATATTTCAAAAAAAATTATTTACTATTATATGGTTTGTTTCTTATTATTACAATTAAGAATCGATATAGCTAAACAAAGTAATTTTAAAACAATTATTAGCATCAAAATGTGTGTTGGATTATCCATCATCAGGTAAAGTGGGGCCGTTAGCGCAGTCATTACGGCAGACGGGTTGTAATTTCTGCGAAAGATTAAATTAGTTGTTTGACCGAAGGGCTTCGTATACTTTCTAAATGAAAAATATATTTAGTTTGTTATTAGCAATGAATCAGCTTGTTTGTTTATTTGTGTGTTAGTTAAAATAATTTTGAAATGGAAAACTTTTCACCAGCAAAACGTGTTAAAAGTGGTGCGTTATCTGCTAATGAAAAAATTATAATTTTAAATGTGCATGACGCTGTTCGATGTCAACACCCTGCAAAAAGTGTCGATGATATTGTAGGATTATGTACTGCAATGACGGGAATATCAAATTCCACCATTTATTAACTAATGGGGGAAAAAAAATTTGGGACAAGTGCTTCACCCACTTCCATCTCCTGGTCGGCGCCTGATGGAATTAGATGATGCAATGAGGAATTCTGTCCGTAGAAAGGTTCACTAGTTCTACTTACGGAAAGAGATTCCTACAATCGATAAGATTTTACTAGCAGTAAATGAGGTTGAAAATCTACCCTAAATGAGTCGTAGAACACTGTGGAAACTTCTTCGCAAGTTGAAGTTTACTTGGAAGAAGATAAATAGAAGATCCGTTTTAATTGAAAAACAAGAGATTATTACATGGAGGAGAAATTATCTTCGGGAAATAAGAAAATATAGGCGTGAAGGCAGGCGTATATTCTATTTGGATGAAACCTGGATCAATGCAGGACATACCGTAAAAAAAACAGCATGATAATACCGTTACGAGTGCTCGACAAGGATTTATAGAAGGGCTATAGACAGGATTTCGACCGACTTCTGGGAAAGGAACACGGTTAATTATTACTCATATTGGCAATGAAGATGGCTTTGTAGATGATGGTTTGTTAGAATTCGAATCAAAGAAAACTGGTGATTACCACGAAGACATGAATGCTAATGTGTTTGAAGAATATTTTGAGCAGATGCTAGATTTGGTACCCCAAGGATCTATAATAGTTATGGACAACGCCAGCTACTACTCACGAAGATACGAAAATTTACCTACAAGTGCTTGGAGGAAATCAGAAGTTATAGATTGGTTATCTGTTAAGAATATAACTTTTGAGGATAACATGGTGAAAAGAGAATTATTGGATATTGTTAAAGTTTATAAGAATAAGTATATACGTCATGTTATTGACGAAATGGCAAAGAATCGGGGCATTGAAGTACTGCGTTTACCACCTTACCATTGTGAGCTGAATCTTATAGAGTTGGTTTGGGCTCAAGTAAAGGTGACGTCGCTCGTAACAATATCACTTTTAAACTCGACGACGTGAAAAACTTCTGGAAAATGCATTAAACAAAGTAACACCTGAAAGATGGAAGTGTATCTCATGTCGTTAAGGAAGAAGACAAATGTTGGCAACTGGATAATTTAGTAGAGATAACATTGGAGCCAATTATTATATCAGTAAACACACAAGACAGCGATTCTGATTCCGAAATGGAAATTTCAGACGAGGAAGAAAGTTAAATGACCAAGCGTAATGTGCCTGAAACAGTGTTCTACTCTCTAAACACCATTTATTGTAACCATGAGTGAGTATTGTCAGTTATTTTTAAATATACCTTTACCTACTAATGTCTTGTTATTTAAATGAACATTTTTATGCCTGTTACTTTTATCTATTCATTTTGATAAGCTTCCATGACAACCACATAATTTTATAATTGAGCCAAATTTACTTTTTGATGCCTAAAATCGGTCCCTGCAAATTAATTGTAATTGTAATAAATGTACTGACGATATCTGCATTACTATTTTATTTTATATTTATGTCATATATTATTTATATGTTATTTATTTTATTTGTATAGTAGATCACATTACAAATTTTACTTCTTACGTATTATATATTATTATTTTTGTATCTTGGTATAATACCCACATCTACGGCTATGATTCTCGTTTCGTCAGTACCTGGGCTGATGGCAACGTGTTTACTCAGATTAAACTATTGTTCTCAGACCCTAGATAGGTCGATATGCATTACTATTTTATTTTATATTTATGTCATATATTATTTATATGTTATTTATTTTATTTGTATAGTAGATCACATTACAAATTTTACTTCTTACGTATTATATATTATTATTTTTGTATCTTGGTATAATACCCACATCTACGGCTATGATTCTCGTTTCGTCAGTACCTGGGCTGATGGCAACGTGTTTACTCAGATTAAACTATTGTTCTCAGACCTAGATAGGTCGATATGCTGCAAGAGCGGCACAATGATCGTATTTTGGTTAGAATTTATTGGTTTTTACTTAACCGTAGAAGTACCGCTTTCACAAGAAAATAAAGAATTATTTCAAGCAATTATAATTTATTACTCCGCGCCAATAGTATACAGACTTTAAATGAAAAGCACTGTATGTAAAAATCTGCTGCAACGATAATAATTTAAATTCCGTTTAAACGTTAATGCGGTATTGCGATCAAACGACAAGGTACACTTTCTTGCGACGCCAATTGCCAAAATCTCGTCACATTTACACCTTAATAACAACTTTACTAATTTATTGTTAACGAAAAAATCTATTTAAGTTCGTGAGTAGCATATAATTTATAATACATTTACATTGCTCGCATTTCTCACACTTCCATTTACATTTGAATGTTAGGAATAGCACGTTTTTCTATTGGTTTAAGGCAAATTGTACGTGACATCTCAGAAAGCATAAGAGAAGAGCGTATAAGAAAGGCTATTCAAATTTAAATTTTTTTGTTAGTTAGCGGTTGATATAATATAAATGTTTTAAATAAAAATAAATAAAGTACTTAAATTTTATTAACTTTATTTTGCAATCGAATTTTGCTACTTTATGGCCCAGTTTCAATATCGGGAAAAATGCAAAACTTGTCCTGTAAAGTGTTATTACGGAATTACATAGTTAATTATCGCAATACTAATAATAATAATAAACAACGGAGAAACAGTCGTTGTTAATCATTTTTAATACTAATTGAAAAAAAATTATGATTAGCTTAAAAAGATTTTTTTCTATTTTGGGTCGCTTACAGAGCTATAAAAGCACCCAAATGAGTTCTTTTATAGAAATAGAACAATTTTTATTTTATTAAATTAAAGTTTAATGAAAACATTGCCACCCTAGCAATTATACTTCAAAATTCCCTAAATTTAAAAATTAGCGAAATTTTATTTTAAAATCAATCTAAACACCCCAAAATAAATAAAAATAATATAAAGAATTCGTTTCAGAAGGCATTTTAGCGACTCGTACTGTACTCGTCTTATAAAATTCGTCTTCTGAAACTAGTTCTTTAATACACTATTTTTAATTTTAAAAGCGCCAAAATGAGTTCTTTTTATAGAAAATTGAGTTTTTTATAGAAATGGAATAATTTTTATTCCGAACGGTGGTCACACTGATAACGTCCAAGCTGTTATTACGTTCGGTGTGCATTAATTTAAATCATAATTAATGTTCAGTAGATTTATTTATCTACTTATTTTTATTTCAACCCATTTTTTTTTAAATTAAACGTATGATAAATGTTCTAATTAAACTTAAACTAGCATTTAAACCAAAATTTAAAGAAAATATTTCCACCCTAGTAATTATACTTTAATATTCCCTAAATTTAAAAACTCGCAAAATTTTATTTTAAAATCAATCTGAAAACCTCAAAATAGAAGAAATAGGATAAAGAATTCGTTTCAGAAAGCATTTTAGCAACTCGTACTGTACTTGTCTTTTAAAATGCGTCTTCTGAAACTAGTTCTTTAATACACTATTTTCGACTTTGCAACGTTAATAGGTCTACAACGACACCAATATCAGTATCGTTATAAAGTTACTGAAAGTCTATAACGTTCAGTACTTCAAGTTGGTATTTGAATGATTAATTCAAATTGAATGGACGTCAAATTTATCGTGGTACAAACTTCGTAAAAAAAATTACTAAATATCAAAGTTTAAACATGGAGTTATTTGTCCAACAAAATTACTGTTGCTTTTGTCTAGTCCGAAAGGCCCAAATATGTCAAATTTATGAGGTTATGTTTTTTGATATATATATAAGTATATATATAGTGCATTAATACAATTAAACGGTCATAATGTCCAACAAATTAGATGTCGTTATTTTGCTGTCCGATAGCCCAAATAACGAGGTTGTGTTTGATCGGAAAAGCAGCAGTTTTGAAAAGAGTCGCAGAGAGAAAGTGTGTCGGATTCGGCAATAGGAATCCACTCAAATATATATGTATCACCAACCTCCATGTATCCTAAGCTGGTAACTATAACCAGAGGATGGGTGTAATCGTCTATTTCAAAAATTTTACAATACCCTTGCACGCTTTTGGTCAACATTCAAACATTTGGGGTTCCATTTTGCAACAATTTTTCTCATGTTCAAATTGACGTGAACCATATGATGAACGCGTTTGTATGAAATATTCAGTACTTCAGATATCCGTTTTAGCCCAATTCGACGGTCTGATAAAATCATGTCATGAACTGCATCGATATTTTCGGGGACTGTCACAGAAACTGACCTTTCCGATCGGCCATCATCTTCAATGGAAAATTTACCTCTTTTGAAGCTTGCATTCCAATTTTTGACGGTCACATACGAAGGACGTTGATCACCAAGGGTATTAAGCATATCTTCGTAAATGTGCTTACCTCTTAACTATTTTAAATACAGGTACTTGATGATGGCTCGATACTCCAATTTTTCGATTTTTACAATTTCGGTGGACATTTTTTTTCATTTAATTTATTGCGTGACTCTGGTTTACTTTTTGACGTCAAACTTTACACTGACACTTCTAATAAGTTATTGTTCGTTGTTATGGTAACGCAATATTTTGTTTATGCAAGGAACTGGTCTAGGCTAACTAGATATCAATATATCCTCGTACAATCCTATAACTAATTAAAAATCACTAATTAACAAAGTTCCTTTTTATTTACAAATTTTCTTTATTGTTTTTTTCTAAGGAAGAAAACTGCAAGATATCACTATATAATGATTACATAAAACTTTATTAATTACACATTGCAAAATCGGTAATGTGTTTAAAAACATTATAACAATACCAACATGGTTTTACATAATCACAAATAAAAGACATTCAAGGTACGCTGGATAAATCTATTAAGTCGTTATGTTCTGATACTATGTTCGTGACCTTAATGGCAGATACTTCAAAAAGTATTTATTGAACAAAATGCTATTATAAAGGAATTACAACAACAAACTAATTTGTTAACGTTACAAAATGATCAACTTATCAAAGAAAATGATAAACTAAAATTCGATCTTGAAGATTTTTAGCAATATGGTCGCCATAACAACTTAAGAGTATTTGGCATTCAACAAAAATTAAATGAGAACACAGATAAATTAGTTGTAGATATGTTTAAACAAAAATTAGACGTATATCTAAGTGTTAATTCTATTAAAGATTCTTATTAAATTGGTAAAGAAAACAGCAGAGGCCGACATATTCTTATTAGGTTTATAAGTTATCGTGATAAGCGGAAAGTTTTTGACAAAAGAAGCTATTAAAGGGTACCGAATAAGAATTGCCGAATAAGTCAACCTCGATTACAAGTGTATAAAACGGCTCAAGATAAATTCAAAAAGATAATGTATGGACTTTAAACGGAGCGATATGGATTATGAATGGTAATAAGAAATGTGTTATCAAATCTATGTCTGATTTGTCTCAAATGGTGTAATATTTATATAAACATGTAAAATTTCTTAGCACACTTTTCCTATAATTTACGTGCGAAGTTTTACTTTCCATCAATTTTTTTTTGTATTAAATTGATTTCTTTTTATTTTACATCATATATTATGTACAACCCTTTTTTTAATATTGGTTATCTTAATGTAAGATCCTTAAACACAGGTTTTAATGATTTAAAAGAACATGTAGTGGATAATAATTATGAAATTTTTGTTTGTCTGAAACATGGTTAAATGAAAGCATTGAATCTTACAATTTCGAAATATCAAACTATGATTTTTTGCGTTGTGATCGTCCAACGAGAGGAGGTGGAGTAGCTTTATATATAAAATCTAACTACATATACTCAAAACTCTTAATCTCTAACTCTGAGTACAATTTTGAATATTTATGGGTTGTAATAAAAATAAAAAATTTTAAAATCGCTGTTGGAGTTATATACCGAAGTCCGAATTTACTATGTACACAATTTGTAAACGAATTTGAAGACATGTTAAGTAAAGTTGTACCTAGTGTTGATTACACAGTTTGCTTAGGAGATATTAATATAAACATGCTACGCTTAGATTCTAAACCAGTACTTACATATGATTAACTCTGTATGACAAATGTTTCAATTAAACCAAATTGTCTCTGAACCTACCAGGCTAACTGAACATAGTACATCTCTAATTGATGTCGTATTTACAAACGAAATTATCTTTCTTTCATCTCAAGTTTTTAATTTGCGCAATGTAAGTGATCATTGCGAAATCACTTGTTTATTAAAATTATCTAAACCTAAATTTGTTCCTAAAGATATTACGTATCGTAATTTTAATAAGTTTTGTAAGGTTGCATTTAGTAACGATTTACTACAAATTCCGTGGCATCGAATTATTAAAGAGATAAATATTATTGACAAAGTTCATCTTTTAAACACTTTCTTGTTAGAACTGTATGACCTCCACGCACCTGTGCAAATTATTAGAGTGTCTAAAATCCCAGCTCCTTGGTTAACGGATATAATTAAATTACTAATTTCACTTCGTAACAATGCATACACAAAATTTAAGAAATACCGCACAGAAAGTACTTATAATTATTACAAACAACTATTATATATATACTACCGCAGCAATCAGACGAGAAAAAAAGCATATATTCAGTATGAAGTTAAACAAACAAAAACAGATATCCCTAGCTAGTTTTTCGTAAAATGAATAAGCTCCAAAAACCAACTCCTTCAATCCCAGTTCTTTTACAAAATGTTAATAGAACAACTCTGCTTTTGCTAGCAACTTCAGTTCGAACACTGTAGATGCTGACTTTTTTTATTATTTTATTTATTATTATTCGAACAATGTTTTTGAAAATTTGGAATCTCGTTTTAAATTTAATAACTGTACTATTTCAGAGGTTAATCAAGCCATAAGAGATATAAAATCCAAAGCTGTAGGAGTAGACGAAATATCCATTGAAATGATTAAATACTGCACCTCATATATAACACCATATCTAGTTCATATCTTCAATGAATGTTTGACAAGGGGATACTTTTCAGATATTATATATAATAATATATAATGAACTTCGGCCTATAAGTATTTTGCCAGTACTAGCCAAACTGTTTGAAAATTCGCATTTAATCAAATGTCCACATTTATCCTAGGACGTCAAATAATACCAACTATGCAATCTGGTTTTCAAAAAGGTCACAGCACTGCAACGGCTTTATTAAAATTAACCGATGATATTGTAACAGCATGGGATTTTGGTAAAGTAACAGCTCTGGTTTCTCTTAACTTCAGTAAGGCTTTTGATACTGTCAACCATTCGTTACTCTGTCATAAATTAAAATACTTCAATTTTGATAATTCTACAGTCAATTCCATTTCTTCTTATCTGAAAGATTGCTCACAGTGTGTTAGTCTAAACAGGTCATACTCCAATCCGTTACCTATTGTGTCCGGTCTCCCCCAAGGTTCTATTCTTGGACTCATGCTGTTCTCTATTTACATCTCGGATTTCTGTAAACAACTGAATTATTGTTCCTATCATCTATATGCTGATGACATCCAAATATATATTTCTTTTGATCCTAGTTACCACAAAGTGGAAGTACAAAAAATCAATTCTGACAATAATAAGTTTGCCAATTTTGCTGTTCTACATTCTCTACAATTAAATTCTAGTAAATCAGTGTATATGCTAGTTGGTTCTAAAAATCTGTCGCTACTTTGGCATTTATAGATCTTGTAAAGATTAACAATTATTTCTTACCGCCAAGTAATAAAGTTAAAATTCTTGGAATTACGATAGATAGTGAACTAAAATATGAAGAATATGTATCAACTGTATTGAAAAAGACTGATGCTACCTTAAGATTACTATGGTCTAATAAATAATTATTATTCAATAAAAACCTAAAAAAGTTTCTATGCGAATCATTGGTCTTATCTCACTGCAACGATTGTGATACCTTGTTGCAATCTAGTCTACATAAATATCTATCGGACAAACTTCAAAGAATTCAAAATGCGTGTGTACGTTTTGTTGTTGGTCTTAAGAAGTATGATCATGTAACACATCATTTAAACAATTTAGGATGGTTAAATATGACTAACAAACGCTTTCTACATTTTGCTTGTCTTCTGTTTAAGGTTTATAACTACAAAATACCTGTATATCTATATGAAAAACTTAAAGATAATGAATTTAAGCACAGACGGACACTCGATAGAGGATGTTATTGCATGTTCCAAGGTATAAAACAATGAAATTTAAAAATACTTTCACATATAGAGCTATAAAAATTTTTAACCAACATAATAATATTTTTTTGTTAGATCGGTTTGCTTCTTTAGGTCTTCCTTTTTTAACTATCTTATTCAAAAACAACACGGGCATGGTTAAATATCATATTTTTCTTTTATATCATTTTGAGACATATTTGTATATAAAGCTGCATTTATTGTTTTATTATTTAATATATATATTTTTTTGGTTGGATACAATGCTTTTATTTATTTATTCATTCGGTTTACAAGTTCAATGAATTTTATTTATTTATAAACTTATTCACTTATATTAGATATTAGTGTCTTTCATGTATTTCTTTTGTTTATTCTTGTTGTTTATTTCTTAAGGTTAAGTGTAAGAACAGCATTTTTGCTGCACTTTGCCTAATAAAACGATTATTATTATTATTAATCACAAGGATTGAATGCACAAGGTATTCAAATTTACCTTTTGCTGCTGGTAGTGCATTTTTAAATATTATTATTTAATGAATAAAAAAGATGCCTATAACCAACTCAAATGAAGAAGGTTTCATAATTAAAAGAGCCTCATTAAACTATTTCATCAAAATCGCAAAATTCTCGGACACGATTTAAACTGTGCCCAATTTCTATGAGAATATAAACAAACTACGCTAACCATAGACATGTATATCATTTTTTATAATTTATTTAGTGTGAATTTGTTTACCATACGCTATTAACAAATTCATTATAGAATCCTAATTATTTTAATTAAATCCTCGCAACCCACAATACATCATGTCCATTTGGTTGCAAACAAACCCTATTTTTTAAATTTTTATGAAAGCTGCAATGTTATGCAACTTACCCTACTTATATAAATTTACTTATTTAATTTCTAATTACAACAATATATGTACAATGGTAAACTTACATTCAAATTATCTTACTTTTAAAGAGTCCCAACAGGACCAAACAGCTGTCGAGTGATTCTCGGTGTTTGTTTGTTATTTGTACAATCTCTTGCGAACTTACAACATGCCATTCTAGATTGCTATTTTTGCCAACACTTAGTTGGTTATTATAATCGTTGGATCGACTTACCCTTCTGTCAACAAAATTGCTTTAATGCAAATGAATTTGACGTGTTACATTAGCACAAGTTTGCTTTGGTGCTCGAGCACCAAAGTTCAATTTTGCGCACCAAGTACATAACTAACTATTTTTTGTAATCTTACAAAAACTATAACATCCCAAAAATAATATATATAAATTTATCAACGTGAAAAGTAATGCAAATAAATTTTGAAAAATGAAATAAAATAATTTTTCCAAATTATCGCATTATGCTTTACCTAAATCAAACTCAATTACTTCTTATTTTAAACATTCATCACCAATTAGTACAATAAACTTTGCAGTTCTCATAAATCTTGAATGGATTGCCTTCATCTTTAATGTTCAACGTTAATTAAAATTGTAAAGCGTTTTAGAATTGGCACAGGTAATTAAAATCGTTTAATTTTAATCAAAAGTGTATAGTGGTAGTATTAGTAATGAATTACTACGTTGATTACGTTTAAAGCTTCATACATATAAATTATCAAATGATACAAATCTAATCCGAATACAATACAGCCATTGAGTAAAAACAAACGAGATCTAACATATCATTGATAAATATAATGAATTAAAAAAAGATATAAGTGAAAACGCTAGTTTTTGTGCCCACATACCTATCTTGTTCTACATACCGCGTGCAGTATTTTAATCATTTTTGTTTGTTCGAGAAACTATTTATTAATCTTACTAACATTGTTTTTTATTTTACTTGTGACAATTTAACTAATGTCATGAAATAAATTTTATAAATAGTAATTAGTATGTTATTCGCTTTATTTTAAGAGAGACTTTTATACAAAATGTAATTGTTGACAAAATGTTATCAATGTAACATATTTTAATGCAATATTATTATAACTATAATATGTAAATGACTTTTAAAGGTGAATAAAACTTGCATTAAACTAATAGTTGTCATAGTTTTGGCCTTAATAATTTCTTCAATAGGGCACCTTTGAAAACTAAAGTAGGTCTTACTTTCACCTTATTACAGTAATTTCAACTTCTTTTAGTGTTAATTTTTCTTCAATGCAGGTATAAACTGTGATTAAAAGTACATTATTGTTAGCAGTATGTATAATGAAGACGTGGGTATACATGCTTGATATTCTATGCATCAATTTTTATACTCGCAGGTTTCTGAAACGTTTCCGATCACATTTAATATGTACCTCTTGCGACAAAATTTAATTAAACCTAGTTCGAGTTTTTCTTAAGAATTACTTTTGAGAATTTAGCTCTGATGGTGTAGGATAAGTTGCTTTATGATTTGCTTTCTTGAAAACAAAGTGCCTTAATAAATGGGACAGAAACGCTAATAAAACAATCGACGTTAGCGATAGTACGTTAGCAGTAGCTTCGCTTAATAATAAGTAATTTATACAAATAATGTACCGGATTTACATGTAAGCTTTAGTCATATCAAACGTAGTGTTAATGTTCCAATTGAGGATTGTCTGATAGGAATACTCGGTGTACATATATCACTTACACACGGACATTTATCTGGTCGAACATGCAACGACACTGATTTAAACTAATATTGAATAAGTAAGGTATCTCTCGCAAACTCAAAAGGCCTTTTGCTTTAACGTCAACTACTCCAAGTAAAGCGCACGAGCCCGTATTAAGCTAATTATAAACTTTCGGTTGTTGAGTGTACCCCCGCATCGGGTTCTACTTAATACTAAAACAGCAAAGTTGTTTCATGTCGTATGTACATGAGCTTCACACGCATTAACAATAAACAAGTTACTTAAATAATAAAACTAGCTGTAATTTCATGAACGAAGTCCCGAGAGTAAGAGTTCTCTGCTAACGACAAGATTGGCAGTTCGTTAAGTTAGGTAACCCCAGGATTCTTCTTAGGAAAGGTGTGCAAAGAACGACGAAAGGCGTTAGACTCTCTCGTTATAGTTATGAAGCATAACCACTCCTTATCTGATAGACGTGGTACCCACCGGTTGCTTATAGCTGTCTCATGCGAAACCGTAGTGTGGTATTTAATCGACAAGAAAGGCCTTAATCAGCCACTCCAGCACCCCCAGGAGTTATCCAGATATAATACGCAGCGAAATCGTAAAGTCAAGATACGTGCTAATAAGAATTCCACGTGACAGTTACAATTGGTACAAAAAGAAAGAGAAAAGAATGTGTACTTACGGTCTGTTTAGCCAAATATAACTTAACCAATTGTTATTGAAAATCTTGTAACACATTTAAATTGTTTGTGTAAATTTCAATTTATGATGAACGCTAAAACACGACCCGTGTAGTAAAAACGTAGAAAAGAAGATGTCCGCTTTTAACTAGGAAATCTAAAACCGATTTTTATTCTTAACCAATCGAAAATTCACAAAACGCTCGCCAAATACGACTTTTTGTCGCAACATGTTAATCGCGACATACCTGTATTTACTCTCAACCTGTATTTACTGTCAACACACGTTTTCGGTTTATAAAATAAAACCGTAACACAAGCTTGTAAAACAAGCTGTCTAATTGTTAAATGGGAAAAGGTCGTAAAACCTTCACAGCCAAATACTCTTTTTCAGACGATTGTGATGTAAAAATAAATTATTAAAATAATAAAACACTAACTAAAACAAAGTTATGTTACTTATTACTAAGAATGTCAAGGTCAATCTGCCACTTTTCAAAAAAGCGCTTCGTTACGGATATTCATGAGCATACATAAACCGCCCATTTTCGGGTGAACGCTTAAAAAAATGATAAGAAAGATGAGTTGTGCATTAAAATATTTTCAATTTTGTAACATAAATTTTGTTATTCACGCCGCTAAAATCAAAATTACTATTTGGTTTATGCTTATACAAGCATAGATGGCGTTTCAATGCACTTTTTCGATCGTTAAATCGTTTATGGGTTTCCGGGGGATAACACTTTTCTTATTGACATTATTCTCTCAAAAGTGTCTGAATCGCGTGCTTCCTTCAAAAACTTTCTGTAAGTACTTTTTTTTGTTTTATTAGTTTCAAAATAGGGATTAATGGAATTCCCTTTTTTTACGATATAGTATCAAAAATCAAGCGTTCGTAATGCAAACGGGAGCCCTAGAGTTGATATTGAAAATTACCGTTTAGACCGTAAGCAGTTTGGTGTTTAATGTGTTTGTCGTTAGCATCTTGTTTTTTTTTCAAATTTAAGACTATTGAACTTTTCGCTTCGTCCTCTTCTGTGGAAAGTATAATTCTTCTTAATCCATTAAACACCATATCAGAATAAATGAGAAGCATTCCTACTACATTTACGGGGATTATATACCAAAAGAATTATTCATAGAATCAGCTGCCATAAGTTGGAGGTGAACGCCGTATCACTTTAAACATTTATACCTACAACAATTGGGATTGTGGTTTTTCCCAAACCGAAGGACCATCTATCGAAGAAAACACAAAGCTAAGTGTTTGTTTGTCGTACATTTTTATGTTTGCAGTTAATGTTTGCCTTCAGCAACCAACAACATTTATATAAATCAAACAAACATCAAATTCAATCTCGCATTTAAATAACGTCGGAGTGTATTAGATTGATGTATCAGAAATACTGATAAATATAATTTATTATCTTTTATTGTCGTCCGTTGTTTTTTTTTAAGCATAACAAAAATTGTATTTGTTGTAACTGTTACATAATAATGTTAATTCGTGATAGACCGAACATAAATTTTTATTATTTTTTAATTTTGTGGTTAAATCATTCGGTTATGTCTCCGTTATTTCAAAATGGCGTTCA
Source organism: Abscondita cerata (assembly GCA_030710515.1). Taxonomy (NCBI): domain Eukaryota; kingdom Metazoa; phylum Arthropoda; class Insecta; order Coleoptera; family Lampyridae; genus Abscondita; species Abscondita cerata. The sequence goes on from JALBCR010000273.1 coordinate 105,938, forward strand.
TTAAGAATTTACTGTGATCACAATCAGATATAATTAAGCTCGCTTATGTACCTTACTATAACAATTTTGTTACGATGCTCTATTTCTCTTTGTGCTCATGCTCATGTGCGCTCGAAAAAAACGGAATCGAGGTGTAAGAAACCGACAATTAATTATTTTAAATTTGCCGCCGAGATAAGAATTATATCACAACATAAATTTTAATGTTTTTGAAATTGTCGCGCGCACACGCTCCACTTAGTTGTTACCCCCTGTGCAGCTATTGCCAACCCATCGGTTAATAATAAGATCTCCTTTAAAAGTGGAGGCGCAAGGACAAGAAGACAGAATTCTTTGAGAGATCCGACTTCCGTCAGATTTAGGTCAGAATTTCTTCAGAATTCTTTGAGAATTCTATCAGAATTTGTCCGCCGAGCTCTTTAGCAACCTTCTGCCGAATCCTGTCCGAATAACCGCACCAAATCTTGACTGTACTGTATACTGTATTCATTCTTCTCACTTCAATAACTGCGATATGCTCTGAATCAAGTGATTGAATTTCGTTTTGTTCAGACATAGGTTTTAGTTGTTTTCACAAATCGTGTTTTCAAAGTCCACTCCACTGCTGAGTAGCATTCGGCACGGGTAGTGGCTAAATCGTATTACCACCTGTAAAACCCTCGTTATTAATCCTATCTCTTACAGCTGTCACATATTTATCACCGAACCCCTCCAGTACAGCTGATTCACTCAATAGCACTGTAGAAGGGTGTGCCGGGCTTACTCCGCTTATTTTAATTACAGCCGCAGCCTGATCACCACCGAATCCGAAGGTACAACTCCTCCTGCGTAGACCACACACACACACACACAAAGTTTAGTTTATCCGATGTGCACTACGACGGGCTTCCGTCACTTATAAAGCCGGATCTACAAACCCCGTATATAAACCCTTAGGGAAATAAACCGCTCAGTAGTTATTCTAACCTGCAGTATTAAACGGGGTCTTAAAAGCAACAAAACCACGAATGCTACATAATTTTACAAATCTTTTTTAGTAATTCGATAGCCCCGATAGGCCTCTAGAAACAAACCCGCACCTCCGACATCGACCAAATCAGCCTCAGAAGGAGACCCAAAAAACAACGTGTGAACACCGACCTAATGCACGTACCCGAGAAACGTCAAGTGGACGTTTACAATAGAAGTTAAGTTTGCCGTGTTAATATATGCGACTGCAATAATCGTATGTCGACACTTAGTTAATATTTTGACATTTTGACGTTTTGTTTTAATTGTTGGTTTAATATCAATTGTGTACGTAACTTTATTTCTGTCTTCAAGAATTCAAACAATAGTACATACTGACCTTTAAATAACTACATAATTCAAAGAAATTAATACAGAAAATTAAATAAAATGAGCGACATCTGAATAAATGACTATAATTCAATGTTATTGGTAATACAGAAACCTGTATATAAAGATCATACTAACGTCGAGATATGTTTATGAAAATTAATTCAGGAGGTTACCCAGAATGAGGTTTATATGATTTTAACTATATTTAACTAATAAAAGAATTAATTAAATTGACAAATTATTTTTGATCAGCTGTTTTGCTTTTCTCCTCGAATCCCAACGCTCTCCGAAATTTATTGCTTCAATTTGATTAAGTAACCATCAATCAAATAAATGTAACAATTTCTTTCTTCCACCAAATTTTATTCAAAGTAAAATTGTGTTTAATTTAATTTTACACACATTTTGTTTAATACGGTAACCATGTGACTTTTTTATTAAAAACAGTTTACAATGGTGTTTATACAAAAAAATATAAACAAAAGCTTTCGTAAATTACACTTTCTACAAAATTTACTTAAACGTTTTTCTTTAGTTTGAGTGTATTCTGGAAAATGCTCATCTGACTCTAAGTGAAGTGTGTTATAAATATCTGTAGATGCAGTAAAAATATTCATTCTATTACGCAATTTTTATGACTTCGTAGACAATACGGAAATAGAACTTCTTTCTGTACTGTTTTAACTTAAATATTACAATTGTCAATCATACTTTTAATGTTTATTTTTAAACAAATTCAGAGCAATTATTAGCCAAATAAAAAAAAATAGTAACGTTTTTTTGTAGCACTCGGACATTTGCAGACCTCTTTTCAGTCGGTGTATATTTTACAAAATTCATCCTAGTTTGATTGAATTTAACACCCTAATTTTTTAATCATACTACTTTATTTTATTATGTTAAAACAAACCCACAACCTACAAAATATTGTAACATAATTAAAAAATAACAAACCTTCTACTTATAAGAATAATGATTAAACAGGATGTAACAAAGAACTAAGTAATTTTTTTCACTTACAAAGCGTTAACCAATTAAATTTTGTAACAGCATCAAAGGTAAATGTTAAAAGTAAAATGTAAAAATTTAATTTGTAGAGCCGCGCCGGTCTTGTTATTTTCACAACATTATGTTAATTAATTAATGATGAAGCAGGTAATATAATTAATTGGAAACAATTTCAACAAAAGCAAAATGGGAATGAAATTTGACTTTAAAGTAAAACTAAATACAAAATATTCCGTATACCAAAAATTTTAAAGCAACAATAAATTACTTTATTTTAGCACGGTGGAAACACAATTGAACGATGAGCTGCTTGTAAACTTAAAAACTACGGAAATAATTATAACCCATTATAAAATCGCAATACACCCATAAACAAAGTTTTGGAATATCTTTAAGAAGCTGTTACTCGACCCATGGATACATTTTGTTGCTCTAAAAAAACCAACCCCTTCAAAAGTTAACGTAAATGGGGGAGGAGGGGGTAACTTGGTAACTTTGCAACGATAATCAATAATTCTATACGTGGTGTAATACTTAAACAAGTGCCCAACATTTAAAACAAAAATGTATAAACATATCGTAAAAACAATGAGAGACAGATATTATATTTAAAATTATAAAAATTATGTCAAAACCTCAGATATAATTTTATGCGTTCATAAAGTATAACATTATTAAATCAAAATGATGAGTGCTACAATGTTTTACAAGCAACCTAGCAAACCTAGAAAATTTTTTAAATTACTAAATTACTTTAAACGATTTAGTGTTTAGTGTTGTCAATTGTATTTAAGTATCATGTCCTATAATGAATTTCCAATTTATTTCAATCACATATTTTTTTTTATTTAATTATAATCTACTAACCCTCATTTGTCACAAAAAGGTTGTTAAAAGTTTTAATTTGGAAACCGTCGCATTAGTGTATAAAAAATCAAAATGTAATTTAAATTGTAATTTTATTCAGACCTTTGTACTTGTAAAATGTACTCTAAGTGCCGTTTCAGATGAGCCGTAGGACCCTCTACGCTCAACGTTGTTGGAAAATTGGATAACATTGAGTTAATACCCCAGTCAATAGAGCAAATAATAAGTAAATTTTTGACAAAAATAATAGTAGAATACCGCCTGCGCCATGTAATTGTAAATAGTATAAAGTATCTTATATTCAAGTTTTATACCGAAAATGAATTGTCATTATATTGATAATTAACATTTATATGCAAGAAACGTGTTTTTTTTCAACTTTTTTTTGCTCGGTGAAAAGTAACAAACTAATGTTAATGGTGTAAAAAGGAAAGTTATAGAAGATAAAAATACAAATAAAATAAACACCAATTGGACTCAATCAGTTAATAACTTTCCAAAAAAAATCGGAAAAAGTAAAATATTTGGGTTTCTCTTTTAAAATTTGTAGATTCGTTATTTGTTGAGATGTAGGACAAATGCTCTTGTGATCATCCAATTGTCCAAAATTAAAAAAAATATTGTAAAGTTGAAATAGAAAGAAACAAGATTTTTTGATAAAATGATATTTAAGACGCAAAAAATGCATGCATAGATGACTGAAAATGGCCGAGTGAGAAAAAACGGAGAAGTAGTGGGAGTACCCGTCCACAGCGAGCTTATGTAAATCTCAATGCCATCAAACGGCTCTAGCGGGTGGGTAACCCCACTACTCCGCTTACACTCAGATCATTTTCAGTCATCTTTGCATGCATTTTTGGGTGTAAATATTTAGATATCAGCAGCAGCACTAGTAAGAGTGACTGTGTTTGCCATAAAACCTACTACATAAATTTGAAACATATAAATTTGAACAAAAATGCATTAATTTAATATCATCATATCTAGAAAACCGATATCAAATAGTAAGTTATATTGGTAAATTCAATTACAATCAGTTTGCCACGAGGAGGTGTTATAGGTCCTTTGCTGTTTATAATATTTGTAAACTCATTTCCAAACTATGTAGATGAGGAGTTACATATAGTCCAATTTGCAGATGACACTACACTAACAATGAAAGAAAAATATATAGCAAACATAATAAGAAAAAGTACCGTGGCGCAGTCAAACTCTCTTGAGTGGTTCACTACCAATAAACTATTGCTAAACTCAACAAAAACCAAAACAATGGTGTTTACGCTAAGAGACTTAAATTTAGATACATTTGATGTAAATGTACAATTTCTAGGAGTGTATTTGGACAGCAAATTAAACTGGCTTCACCATACAGACGTTTTAGCAAAGAAATTAATAAAAATAATTTACGCACTTCGAATTTTAAAAACGAAAGTGTCATGTACAATTTTAAGGACTGCGTATTTCTCATCATGCCAGTCTATAATATCATATGCTATATTAGTTTGGGGTCACTCAGCGGGTTGCCAACAAATATTTAAATTACAAAGAATAATCGCAAATAGCCACTACGGAGCTGACTGTAAACATTATTTTATACAATACAAAATACTCACATTACCATGCATATTTATATCTTTACTATATGTCAAAAAACATCTAAATAGTTATACTATTTAGTGTAATTTACACAACTACCAAACTAGAGCGTGTAATGATTAGCACTCATTATTTCATAGAATAAAAAACATCAAAAACAGTTCCAAATTCTTTTACTATAAAATTTTATAACGTATTACCATCTTATATTAAACAATTAGATTTAAGAGAGTTTAAAACAACATTAAAAAAATATTTGATAAACAACGCATTTTACAGGATTAACAAATACCTAAATTATAAGCATACGATCAACATGATCTAACACTATAAAAAAGACGAGTGTAAATACCTTCTTTATTAGCAAGAACATATATTATTATTATTATTATTATTAAAATAATTAAAAAAAATAAGCAGCAAAGCAAATGCAAAATCCAATAACCCTAAGAAATCAACAAAAACCAATTAATTTAAAGTAAATAAGTACAATTTTAGAGGTTACCGTATCTTCCGTATACCAAAGCAATGAAAAGACACTAAAAAAATGTGTATACCCTAAAATCTGCATTAACCCCACAAAAATAATTAAGAAATAAGATAAGCTCGCTAAAGATCAAGGGTTTCTAAAAACTAAAAATTTAGAAGTCCCAAATGGCCCCACGTTGAACGCCAGAAAAGTTTGTTACGGTTTATTGTTAACGAATTAAATTAACCGGCAGTGTCGAAAAACCTAGCCCGCAACTTTATCCGTCGAAGAGGGGTCGTAGGTGTGTTCGATAGTAAGTAAGTCAAGGCTTTCTTCGCACTGCAAAGAATATTAAATAGAACGCCACTTAGTGATATATATGAAGTAAATGCTCTAAAGTGACTAGAAACTATAGACACAAAATAAACCGTAAAACTGTAGAAATATAATTTTTGTGAAACGACAGGACCAGTTATAGACACATAAACAGATATAAAATACACACAACATACGTGTAGACAGCTACACAATACTAGTTATATATACACAATAATTAGTTAAAAGAAAAAGTAAAATTGAAGGATACCTTTTTCTGCATGATACGCCTATGAGTGGGCGTTGTCCCGAATAGTTTTTATAATCAAACAAACAAAACAGATAGGTCAATCTTGACAAGATCACATAAATAAGAGTAGCTTCAGTGATATTAACTTTAAGCTTTACGTTCTATACCGATAATCGACAATAAATCTAGATATGAACAAAAGGCGCAAGCTCAATATTTTTCAAATTACATTGACCAGTTATATAGAGCAAAATTTACGTTGTTAAATTCACGTTCGATCACAGATAGTCGCGTTTTCAATCAATTAAATAATTGGCATCGTTGATTGAAATATTGGTAAAGATAGTCAACCGCTTGTATTTGCTTGTATCACGGATGCAATTCACATATGCATGTTGGGTTGCGTTTTTGTTTACTTTTTTCACCTGTACTGAAGCGCTAAGTTATAATGTGTACGATTCTTGAAATAGAATAGTTCAATTTATTCCACCGTTGTAAAAATGGCGCAACATACAATCCGTAAAATTTACTTTTGTCAATACAATGTTGCAACGTTTTCAAATATTTAGTAAACGTATTAACTAGTAATTAAAAGTGACGAATTTTTCATTTATGAATAATACCATTGATGATACATATCTTGGATTTTAATGACAATGTTTTTTTAATAATTTACTAAAATACATGCGAAGCGTTATTTGTTAAAACAGTTTGGTTTGGTCGGTGTTAGATAAATAAGAAACAATTATTTTACAAATTATGCTTGCACTTTATTTTTAACTTGCAAATAATAATGTTGACATTTGTTTGTCATTTAATAACTTCGTTAGGAATAAAGTAGAACATACTGGGAGAAATACCACTAGAGTTCAGAAACGCAAAATTATTGGTTTTTGTATCTACTTGTTTTTACGTGTTCAGTTGAAAAGGATTTTAAATAAAAATTGGTTTTCAAATTTTTCAATTCAAAAGGCAACAAGTTACCGTGTTTTTAGGGAAAGTGGGTTCCACTAGACCTTCAAATTTAAATTCACTTGGTAATAAAACCTATTCCTATTACTTCTAAAAATAAAAGTACTAGATTTTAGCTTGAGGTGTGTTGTCTCCCGACGCGGTGCGGATAATACGTGTATAATACACTATTCTTTTCTGTGACGAAATAAATGACGATTTAATATTGAAAAATCATATTACAATAGAATTAGAAAATTATTGAGGGAAATTTGGTGTTAAAAATAGTACTCACTTTTTTCCCGAGGGAAAAAAATAATTTACGAAAAGTGACACTTTGTTATCTGTTAGTAGAGATAAAAAGTTAGGATTTTACTCTTTGAAACTGTATCAAAATATCATGGTTTCGAATTAAAATAGTTTAATTAAAGTAAAAATAGCTCATTAATTATAAACATTGTTTCAAAAATTACAATTCCAACTGATCTAAAATAATAGTAATAATTTACAAACAATTTACACATAAATAATAACGTACCTAATACAATGCTATACATAAAACATATCCAAACATTTACACTTATTTATGCAGATAATATTCTTATTTTACGGTGTGGTTTTGTGACATCACTGTAATTATAGCTATTAGAAATATGTTTATTAGCCTCCCACTTTAAGGTTCGATATAGTTTTATTTTAACCAACTGATCGATAATTAACAGTTTATGAGTGTCGCATTCTCTGAACCATGAATTCACACTGCTGTTGAGACATTTTTTATACGGAGTTTAATTTTTTCCAATAAACCATAATCTGTTTTAAAAAGATGAAATTCTTCAGTAAAAGTTTCAATAAAAAAACACAAATTTTGAGAATTCGGGTGATGGTCTGTGTAAGTATTTAATTCCATCAGATTTGCTGTAATCTTTATATAGAATTAATGATTCGTTCACATTGAAAACACTTGAGTCGTTAACTGTTAGCATTTCCTTACACGTATTACAATGTACTTTTTATATATGTAGTGACTTAAATAACCCGCAACATACGACACTGAACAAGATTCTAAAGAACTATTAATTACGACATTGTCTTCATTGATTTTGTTCTCCAGACAGGTTCTAGACGATCTCTTTGTTTCATTATTTTCTACACTTTCATTTGTCCCAATTTTGTTATCCTCTTCCTCATAGTTAGTGTTAAATTGTTCATCTATACCATATAGTATCTCGTCGTTATCTTTTTCACAATTCCCTTGTTCTATTGGTATTTGCAAGCGAATGTGCATGTTATGTTGTAATGCAAGCCTAAATTCGCGGGCAGACGGTTGGGCATTATAACCTCCTCTAGCACGAATCATTGAAAAAGCATTTTCTAGAGGATCTTGATTTATTCGTGACGTTAAAAAGTACAAAGTTCCTTCTCCCTTTAAGTCCTCCCACAGACTTAAAATTGAATTTATAGTCCATTGGAAACCTGCGATACAGTATATATTTTTCTTTCTACACCGTTCTCATAAAACTTGATGGAATTGAAGTATTGTACAGAACGTTTCAACGTTTCGCATGGCATGTCTTTAAAAACTGAAAGACCACGCTTGTAGGGATTCGGATCATTTACTGAAAAACTATTTAAACAGTCAAAAATGTTGTTAATTGTTTTAAAAAAGATGCAGTATCTAACGCCGTATTACTTGTTAATTGACCCGTCATCACAGCACTGCTAATTGCTGCAGATACAGAATTGCTAAATACCTGAGCGGCGTATTTAACACGCATCTTTTGAAAATTTGATGGGTTAATATGTTTGTCCGTAATTTTTAACATGGATCTTGCTACACTGCTACACTGATCAATATAAAAGTGTTGACAAAATCGGTCCACTGAATTTTTTATTGTTGACGACTATTTCCAGTTTGCTGTTCATGACATTGTTCCTTAAGCTTTTAGTAAATGAGGAGGATCATACGCTACATATATTTTGTTATTGTCGATTTGAATTGTTGGATTTTCTTTTGTGGCGCCTAGACAAGATAGAGCACTTCTGTTATTAGATCCTTGGTCGCAAACTAACGCTCGAGGTTTCAATCCAATTTGAAACAACTTATGCATCACTTGCTTTATAAGAGTACATAATATTTCGCTTTTAACTGAACCACTACTGAGAAAATAACAAAATGGAATTTTCCAATTATACAATATTCCTCTCAAATAAAAAACCAATCCATGGTTACTTAAAACGGTTTACGTCCTAATTCCCTAAATCTTGATATCCTTCGACGTAGTCCCAATATTGGTTATAATTTAAATTTCGTTTTAAAGTAATTTCGTCACACATTACCACGCACTGCTTTTCTTTGTCTGTCATTCCTTCAACTTTTTTTTTTAATTTTTGTATAAGAACATTATTTGTCCCCGATCTTAAATTAACAATTTTCAACCACGACTTGATTGTTGAAATTGCTGGCAAAACAAATCCTAAATGGTTCAACATAAATTTGTAAGCGGTAGGCGATTTATAATACAATGATAATGCCAGTTGTTTTTCTGAATCCTTCCATGGAGTTCGTGTTCGATGAAAACATTGCATATTAATAAATGTCTTCAAAGCCGGTTTTTGTTTTTAAAAGACCCGAAATTGTGCTGTTTTGAAGTTTGCGCTTCAATCTAAATATTTCACACTTTTGACTATTCAATTTATTTTTAAACTTTTAATTTTAAAAGAAACGGTTGTCTGTATAGGTTTATCAGAACTTATACTTGCACTGATTGTTGCACTTTGAAGAACATTCACAAAGGAGGCATCACTAACTGAATCGGCGTTGTTCTCAATTTTTTTCTTATTGGCTGACAGAAAATAGTTGTAATTACGTTGCAAATACTTTCCGCTAGAAAATATATTTTTATAAGTTCGCACATTATCAGATTTATAAACTGTCAGAACTTCTGGTGATTTCTGAGTAGGATTTCTTTCTAATCGCAAAGACTTCGATGTATCCTGTTTAGGTTCATCTGCAATCAAAGCAAATAATTGTATTTCTTGAAATTTGGGCTTTTAAAAAGAACTTTATTTATGTATTGGCAAAATTTTTAATAAAAATGAAAGTATTTCTTGAAATTGATTTTGTAATTTGTACTTTGCGATACCAGTAGTGGTGAGAAGATTGAAGACATGAAAGTGGTTAAAAGTGTTATGTAAAAAAATTGAGTTTTGAGAACGTTAAGATACTTCTCACCACTGGGTACCTACCAGACCGCTACCAATAAGTATTAGCAAATTGTCATTGCTGAACAAAAATTATTACTTACCCGAAACAAACTTCTTAGGAACTGCAGTAATATTAAGTTTCTTCTTCGCAGCGGAAGGATCTCGAAAACTACTAGATTCAAAATGCTTCTCACAGATTAATTTATTTCGTAATAAATTAAGATCATCTAGTAGTACTAGCTTTGAATTACCACAATTCATCACCCAATTTTTGCATCTATTTAGACAATTAGTAGGAAACCGATAAAAGCTGATCGTCGGGCAATTTTTTCTCGAATTATTGCAACCGTGATATACACAGCGATGACACGCAATAGTATTACTCATTTTAATGGATAAGTTTTTAAACCAGCAATCCGATCTTACATGTAAATAATAACTACCGAAATGTTTTAAAAATCAAAATCAAACTCGAACCGAAAACCTCTTAAACTGAGCACAACAGGAAGACTAATTAATTTTCGGTTTTGTTGTTAAACTAAAAGTGGTGGGGTATTATTACTTTCGATTATTTTGTGTTCTTTTGATAGTATTTTTTAAATGTTATTACCATTGTTATTAGTAAAGCTCAGGAAATACATACTTAAAACCAATCTTGATTGTAATATTTTCATTGTAACAAATAAACAGATAATCATTAAGCTTTGCATAGATGCTTCTTTAATGCGTTTATCATATCTTAAAATATAAGTACACCTAAAGTTGATATTGAAACAAATGTATTACGAGGAGTCTTCCGGATTATCGTTTATGAGTCACATTCCTTATCGGCTTAGTCAGAAATTCTACAATTGCATACTTTTAGCAACACCTTTAGTAAATGAGTAGGCTTGTTATAATATTGTTTAGATGCAAACAGTTGAGTACGTTAGATTGTAATATAAGAAAATTCAACATTCGTTCCAACATAAAAAGGGATAGCGTTTCTATGTTAAAAATTTTAATTTCAATGACCAAAATTTAGAAATTTACTTGCGTAAGCCTAATAGATTTTAAAACATTTTCAACGGATAAACGATGTTAATGTAATAAATATATGAGTATGGAATTTTCAAAAGTATTTAAAGAAATTGTTTTTTTGGGAGAACGTTTTTCAACGATTTCTTTACGAAATTAATACTTTTAAATCTGCAGGTTTTTTCATAATAATAAACTTTATTCACATGTGTATGTATACAATCTTTGTACATATATGTGTTTGTCATGATGGTATAACCATTGTTATAACCTTACGTAAGAAAGATACAAATAAATATTATTACATTGAACAATTAACAGACAATAGAAAAAAATATATAACAAAGGACACACATTTAATTAGTACGTCGACAAAAATCAATAAATTCTTGTATATTGTAGAACGCATGTTTTTGTTTGTTTGTCAACATTGACTCAATGCACCAATATTTCAATCAACGGCATGATGCATTGGCAACAATGTCGTGCCTTAGCATAAACTATCAGCAAAATTACAGTTTTCTATTTCACATTTATCGGCAATACTGTTCTGTAAATTCTAGTATACAATTGACGTATTTTCTTAGCACAAAGCGATACTACCGACCTCTGATGTTTAGAACAAATTTCGGGGTCGCATAATCCCGTAAGGTTGACTATCTTTACCAATATTTCAATCAACGTTGGCATCCAGACTTAGCTGTTTTATTGAAGATCATAACTACAAGTATTCGGTTCTTAATTCCAAAACGGATGCAGAGTAGTCGATTCTTAATTTCAAAAGGAATGAAAAGTAGCACATACAGATTAAAGGAAGGAAGTAGAAAAAAATGTCTTTGCTGGATTCAAAGAAGAGTTCAGAGGTCAACCTACTTATGTTTAATGAACTCCTTGCGTCGACAATTATCCAGGCAACAACAATTATAGAATATTCGATGTCCTTCCGCAGTAATGTGAGAAAATACTCGCAACGTAGATGAAGTAATAAAGCCTCCAACACTATTAGTAATTTGGCATGGGGCTTACTTTGGTTTCCATTTAATTTTTCTCCAAATGTTTTAGAGCAGGAATTTTAGAACATTATACGTCAAAGGCACAGATGAAAAAGAAAAAGGAAAATCACGTGAAGTTTCATTTGAGAGATATTATTCAGTACCGACTTAGAAGTCTATTTCCTATATTCATATGAAATGCATAACTAAATGATTCCGTCACCGCAATGCTTGAGAGCAATTTAAGCTGTCTACCTACTAGGACAAAAATCAATTAGAAATTGAATAAAATTTATATATCGCCTTCAGTGGCGTAGATAGCAAAAATTACCGTCACACAATCTTAGATTACATAAGATGGTATGAAAGGATTAAGCATAACACTGATTGTTTTAACTTACGTCTTTGATTTAACCGAGTATGGCAAAACTGGTCATTAAACAATAGTTATTATATTTGGCAATTATGTTGCATTAGTCAGGTACATCTGTTAGGTACTGCCGACGGCAGTGCATTGAGTGATTTTTTTCTGTCTTGTAAGTACAAGCAGTTTATTCTTTTCAAGATGCGTAAAAATACAACATTTGCTATACAGGCAACACACATTACAATGACACGTTTTATCTTTACATGTCTTTCCATATTATATACCTACTCTTCTTATACTGTGAACTAAATAATAAGTATTCACTTTTCCAGGGATGGTTTTAACCAGAAAACAGTTTCTCAAAAACGAAATTAAATTTTCTATTTTACAATGACGGATATTGTGGTTTGGTCTAAAAGTTTGATTGCTGTTTCATATTAAAATAAATTTATTATTTCAGTTGTTAATAAGTTGCAACAAAACTAAATTAATTTTCTTTTCTATAATAATATGTCGATTACTTGTAGAAACAAAAGATTTATTCACTGAAACAACAACACAATTTTTTTTTATTTTCTACTTTTGTTGTTAACAAGAACTAAAAGAGTTTGAACTAAGGAAAATGCTAACAGTTAACTGTAACGACATGTTGTCGCTAAGACACACATTTTATAAAAAGAGTTTGTTGTAAAAATTAATAGCCATATACTTTCTTCGCAATTATAATTTATTTTAAAATTTAAAATGTTTAAAATAAGTAATAAATAAATACTATAAAAATAAAATAAATACAAGTGATTGAACAAAAGATAAAATTTTAGTAATTATTAAGCAAATAATTACATTGTCGAAAAAAAATCTAACCTTTCTCACCATTTTTAACTCAATTACGAAAACTCCTGTTGTATCTTAAAATTTGAAAATTCCCAAATCTTGAATTGGGCCTTCTTATAGGAGATGGATCAGGGATGTAGTAACTAATACTCCATGTGCTTATTGTGCCGACGGTTCGAGCAGGGGAGTCTGACCTTTATCAAGGCTGTTATTTATTAAAACAAAAACGGAATAAATTAGACAAGATAATACACAGGTTTAAAGTATTAATACATAATTACTGAACTTGCACAAAAAAAACGAATAAGATCACAAATGTACGACTAGATTAGATGCAATTACAATTTAGCAATAAATACTACACGTTTTAGTTATAATGGAACTTAAATTAATTGTTAAATGTACTTACCAGTAAAGAATAGGAGCTAACAAGTTACTTTTTAACATCAGTCGTATTTGAAGCCAGATTATGAATAAAGACATAAATAATAGTCACAAATAATTAAAATAGTACTAATAAATAATATATAACAAACTAACTTTAGGACAACAACTATATAAACGTACATAAAATTTTAACAATGCCATTACAGATAAGATGTAAAACGTCACGTCGAAAATTTTCTGGGGGTCAATAGTGAATGCAGATAACACCAGCAAAATATCTAAACAAAATTACCATAGAAGGAATTGTTTTATTTGTATTATTAGTAGTAGTTAGTTGACTAGATTAGTAATAGTTATAGTATAAATGGTGGTGGGTATAATTAGTTTATAAACATGTTAGTTTAGATTAGTATTAATGTTATGGTGGTGGGAGTAATTAGCAATTAAGTTATTGTAAATATTACTTAGGTTACTTGTGTCATTTTTAAAGTTAACATTATTGTCCCTGTATACGTTGATGTAAATCATCTCAGAAATCAAACGTTTCTTAAAATTGGGTTCCATATCTAAGATAATAGGTGAATCAAATTTGAATTCATGTCCTTCTTCCTTGCAATGTAATGATAATCCTGTGTCCTCACTTTTATTTTTGCAATTATATTTGTGATTATTAATCCTATTTTTTAATTTTTGTTTAGTTTGTCCAACATATACCTTGTCGCACATCTCGCATGTTAATTTATAAGTTAACCCTGATTTATCTAGATTATGTGTTTTATCTTTTAATTTAGAATATATTGAGTTATAAATAGTATTGTTGTTATACAAAACTATCTTCAACTCATCCTTGTTTAGTAATTTTATTAAGCTGTTAGATAAACCAGGTATATTAATTAATTGAACAAAACGTTTATCATTAATGTTAAGGTTGGACATGTTATTAATTAGTGGATCCTGGTTATTATTGGGTCTGTTATGATTTAAAATTAACTGACTCAATTTTTTGGATAATTATTACGTAATAAAATAGTTAGTAAGCGTTCTTTGTTATGTTCTAGGAAAATAGGACTACATAATTTATTAATCTTCAGGAGTATGTTTTTAATGATGTTAATTTTTTGCTTGTGTGGATGTTTTGAATGATAATTTAAAATTCTATTAGAGGACATCGGCTTAATGTACCAATTCGTTAAGATGGGAGCTTGGTACCCATTGTTAATCAGCATTACATCCAAGAACGGAATTTGACCGTTGTTTTCTAGTTCATAAGTAAAATTTAGATATTGGTCATACTCATTAAAAATGTCTAACGTTTTAGAAACGTTTGTTTTTGGAATACATGTGATGATATCATCAACATACACATATATAAAAAATAGGGTCGACATCAAGTTTTTCTTTCACATATGTTAAAAGATCATGCATAACCAAGGCTGACAAAATAGGTGATGCTGGGTTGCCCATGGCGGTTCCAAAAATCTGTCTGTACTGGCATTTATTATATACGAAGTAACTGGATTCAAATAAGAATTCAATTATGTATAAAAATTCTTTCAGATCTAAAGTAGTAAAACTACGTAGATGGATCCAATATTTTTTAATCAGTTTGGCTACCAATTCTTTACTTATGTTTGTAAATAATGAAGTAACGTCAAAAGAAATCAAAGTAAAGCCACTAGGTATGGTTATGTTTTTAATTTTATCTATTAATTCGTATGAATTTTTTATGTTAAAAATAAACAAAAAAAATTTTCGACGTGACGTTTTACATCTTATCTGTAATGGCATTGTTAAAATTTTATGTACGTTTATATAGTTGTTGTCCTAAAGTTAGTTTGTTATATATTATTTATTAGTACTATTTTAATTATTTGTGACTATTATTTATGTCTTTATTCATAATCTGGCTTCAAATACGACTGATGTTAAAAAGTAACTTGTTAGCTCCTATTCTTTACTGGTAAGTACATTTAACAATTAATTTAAGTTCCATTATAACTAAAACGTGTAGTATTTATTGCTAAATTGTAATTGCATCTAATCTAGTCGTACATTTGTGATCTTATTCGTTTTTTTGTGCAAGTTCAGTAATTATGTATTAATACTTTAAACCTGTGTATTATCTTGTCTAATTTGTTCCGTTTTTTGTTTTAATAAATAACAGCCTTGATAAAGGTCAGACTCCCCTGACCGAAACGTCGGCACAATAAGCACATGGAGTATTAGTTACTACATCCCTGATCCATCTCCTATAAGAAGGCCCAATTCAAGATTTGGGAATTTTCAAACCATTTTTAACTTTAACTTTTTAATTATGTATTGGAACAGAGATGTATATGCATACCTATAGCTATAGTTTTATGAAAATTAATTAATAACGGCTTTGCTGGCCAGAATATAGAATAATTACTCAACATATTGTTTCGGTAGCTGGTAATACCTACTACTAAAATGCATAGTTTTTTTGGGCTTTTCACTATTAAAGCCTGTAATCTACATCTACAGCTAATTAAATTTGATTAAATAAAAAAAGTATGAAAGTTTGCGAATGTTTTCTTAATAATTAATTCATTGGAGCATAAAAATAATTTCTTATATTTAGTATGAAAAAAACCGTTTCATATCTATGAAATGAGTAAGAAAAAAAAATTTTACTAGTTAGTTACACTTTTCAATGTAATTTAAAACCAAATAACAACGTGGATGTTTGTTTGTCATTTAATTAGTTTTATAATAAATTATTGTCATGGATATTTATTTTGCCGTAATCGTATTGGTTTTTGTTCTCATTAACAATTTTGTTCCTCTTTCTAAAGTTTTTCCATACAAAATAAAAAAAAACCATGATAGAAAAAGCTAGTAAAACGACGTTTTTTTTTAAAATTGTGATTGCGTGTTTTAAATTTTACTTAAAAATTACGCTTCATTAAAATCCAAAATTTGTGTGTTTGCTAGGTCCTTTATACTAGACTCAGTTCCTGTAGGCCCTAAGCCAAAATTATATAATTGGAATCAGCATTGAATTGCAAAGGAGAATGGCGGCAGGTTCGGCGAGGGGTCCACCAGGGGGGCTTGAGCTCATTTAGTGGAATTTTCTTTTTTACATAAGTTACATAAGTTTTTAACTAGTTTATTCTAAAAATAAAAGTTGTTTATATATACAAAACTTTTGTTTAATTAATTTTTTGATCTGATAAGTAATTACTGAGATATAACAATCACGTTACATAAATTGTATGTACAGGGTGGGCAAATTTTGACGTTTGTATAGGATATCTCGGTAGCCATAAGAGATAGAAAAAAATAGATGTAGGTGCCTTGATCTATTTGTTTGAGATAAACTCATTGGTGAAAACTAGAATCAGCTATCGTCTTTTGTTTTCGAGTTACAGTCAAAAGATTGATTTTTATGTGTGACATTACGTTTAATCATGACAATGTGATTTTTGCAAATTCTAATTTAACATTTAATCCTTTCTTACAGTAGAATTTTCATTGGAGAAAACATACCATTCAGAAAAATTTTTTAATTTTGAACAGTTTTGTGCTCTGGTCCTAAATAATTCAAAGAGCAGGAAATTTTGTAGAAAAGATTTTACATGTAAAATGCTATTACCGACCGGCTGAAACAACAACCGGGTAAACGCTTTATTTTAATTTAAATGTTTCAAATTTAATTTCTTTTTTATTTATTTTGTATCTGTTGGGTAATAGATTATTACCATTGATTATAAAGTTACTAGTTATTACTATTGTTATTATTATTATCGTGATAATCTAATCTCTACAAATTTTTAGAATCTTAGCGTGATTGGTTTTTGAGGTTCAGATAGTATACGTTTGTAGGAACACACTGAATATTTTACAACGAATGCATATGATACGCTTTCTTTTTCTAATGTTTTAAAACAAGTTACTTGAATTGTTGCTGTATTTAAATTCAAGTAGACTGCTGGTAGGCTATGTGATTATGTCAATCAAATCTATCATTTGTAACATTCATTTTCTGGATCTTCCCAAAAACCGAATCTAATATTACTCACGTTTCTATTTTGCGATTAACTACATGGGCTACACGTTTGATGTTAGTGTTGGGCTTTAGCATTGACAATTGTCGGGAAAGCGTGAGGGTTTACGCAGAAAGGTTCCCAAATCGGATTATCGGATTGACATGATCGCATAGCGTACTAGCAGTCTACTTGAATTTCTAAGCGTATAGATGCGCCTTGCAGGGATATGATTTTATTTTTTTTTCTGATTGAACTAATAACATTAGCGCAATTTAACAAGAGAGAACAAAGTTTTCAAATTGTTCGTTTTATTTGTCAGAATTATTTTGGTTTCGTATCATTGACGGTTGTTAAAATATTATCATTTATATTTGACAGTGCCCGTATGAATGCGACTTTTCCTGGCATCAGAAAACTGCCCACATTACACAGAAAAACGTCTTCGGAAGCAGACAACCAGCATACGAAAGCGGAACAAAATCCGTTGAACCGTTCTCGAGTTATTCCCAATATACAATATTTTTTTGGAAAGTTTAACGCCATCTGGCGGTCTTATGGTGCACTTTTGGTTATAGGTAAATTGGTGTCAAACAGTCTATTTGAAAGCCTCTGGTAAAGCCATGTACACATCTTTCAGGAACACCCTGTATAGAGCATTGCAAATCGATAGAAAAAGACATTTATTTATACCATTATTATTATATTATTATAGATTAATTATTATGTGATTATTGAGGAATTTAAAAAAACAAAAATTTATTCCTGGTACAACTTTATCTGGTATTGATTTATTGCTGGAGGGTTAATAGTTTGGTGCTACTCTGATGCCATTACGTTTGGGTATATTATGTTTTAAATACTGAACAAAGTAAAAACGCAGTGCTGCAGGTCTAACACCTCGCGAGACAGCTGAGCATGTTAATTTGTCAGTGAGTATTATTATTTTGTCTTCTGTTTTAAATTAATCTGTATTAAAAAAGTGAATTTTATGGTTCTTCCATAAATTTATCTTAATTTATTTAAAGTCGTTTATTCGTGGATACACAGATTCAAAATGATGTTGCTCGTTCATTATAAACTGTGCAAACGAGCAGAAATAATAATAATAATAATAATAATAATTTATTGTTCAACAGAAACAAATTTCATTTACAGAACTAAAAACTAAAGAAAACTTGTTATTAATATTCAACGAGTTATGCAAAGTTCTAATATAACAAAACAAAGAAAAAAAATAGAAATAAACATATATATTATAAAAAATTAGAAAGATACATTTAAGTAGTGATTGCTCTTACTAGATCATCAACTGAGCAAGTATTGATATCATAATTCAAGCAGTAATTATTAAAAAGTCTACACATTATTTGACTTGGAGCTCTTAACAGTAAATTAGACTTAGGCGTTTTATTATAAAAAGATAATGTCGAACAAAAGGAGTAAGCTGGTTTTGCAAAATTAATAGCCTTTAATAAGTAAGGACAATCAACTTTATTATGAATAATATTAAAAAGCAGTTTGATGACACTACACAATCTTCTAGATTCAAGAGAATGAGTTTCAAATCGTTGCAAAAGAAGATTTTGGGGATAACCTCTTGATGGATAAACTCCATCGATCACAAACGCGACAAACTTAAAGAATTTTCTTTGAATAGTTTCAATGTGGTCTATATGTACCTTATACAACGGGAACCATATTAGGCTACAGTACTCTAACTTGGATAGAACTAGTGAGTTATAAATTGAAATTAGAGAGTAACGAGATCTAAAAAAGTTACATGTGCGAATTATAAAACCAAGAGTCTTTGAAGCAGAAGACGTGATATTTTTAATATGACTAGAAAACGTAAGACTAGAATCAAAAGTCACTCCTAGGTCTTTTATAACATCAACACGTTCCAAAATATCAGAATTGACTGAATATGAAAATAAGATTCAATTTTGTTTTCTTGTAAATGAGACAATACGACATTTAGCAATGTTAAGATGAAGATAATTTTTGGCGCACCATTCGAAAACTAACGTGAGTTGATTTTGTAAGTATTGACAATCATCATTAGTAGCAATAGACTTATATAACTTGAGGTCGTCAGCAAAAAACAGGTGTTTGCAAGTAATATCGTTTGACAGGTCATTAATAAAGATAATAAACAATAGCGGTCCAAGATGGGAACCTTGCGGAACACCAGATGTCGCTATAAAGTTTTGAGATTGAAAACAATTAAAGGCTGTATATTGTACTCTGTTACTCAAATATGAGGCAAAAAATATAGTAAAGAGTTACTAAAACCAAAGTTTTTTAATTTCATAAGAATTGTAGGATGAATTATAGAGTCAAAAGCCTTTCTAAAATCTGTATAAAGCACATCAACTTGGCCATGGTTATCTTACACTGAAGTTGTAAACTGCGAAAAACTGGCTAAATTAGTTAATGTAGAACGGTGACTCATGAAACCATGTTGATACGGAGAAATATAGTTACTAATGTAAGGAAATATTTGATTGTATACCACTAACTCAAAAACTTTTGAAAAATTGCTTAAAACACTAATTGGTCTTTTGGTGGTTCGACACTAAACTCGGGTCACCAGACTTCAGAATTGGACATATTCGTGCAATTTTCCATGCGTTTGGAAGTTACTACTCCCCCAAATGGATGAAGCAATTATTACATCAACGCGTAATACATCTTTTACCTTTCGGGAAAAAATACGCGATCAACTGAATTAAAATTGTTCCACCCGCACCATCGGTCGTCTCGATTTTTGTCTAAATAATATAGGTCGGGATTGGGCAACCACAATTTTTTCTGATGAAAAAATATTCTCATCGTCTGATGAAGCTCAGATGAAACTTTTGTGACCTAACAATACGAGGTATGACGAGCAATATGTTCTCAAAAAAAAATCAATTGGGGTTAAATCTCTGATGGTGGACCAGAAGAACCCCGAGACAATGTACTGCAATGGACTACGTCAAAATATTGGAAAACACTTTAATTCCCAGTATTTGCGCCATCAATCCAGAAGAAGAATTGAAAGTGATTACGTTTGTTCAGGATAATGCCCCTATCCATACTGCCAGAATTGCTCAAGAATGGTTTAAAGACAAGGGAGATATCGAAGCGTTACGGTGGCCAGCTCTCTCTCGGATCTGAATACCATTGAGGACATGTGATCAGCAATGGTTCGAAATTGGGTTCAGGACGGAGATAGACTAATTAGAAATCAGATTTCGCTAAACAGAAATGTGAGAGCAGTGTGGGAATTGTTTCGTGGTCAAAACTTTTGCCATAGCGGTTTACAAAAGCGATGTTTAACTGCAATTTGGTTAAATTCACAAATTTTTATCGCAAAACTGAAATATACATGTTCTAGTGTGTAACTTAAATTTTCAAAATGTTTTTGAATAATTGAAATTGAAAATGCATGAAGTACTTATCAAATCATATTATGTGTCGGAAGCTGTTCACTATAGCTCAAAAAATGGCGGCTTAATTAAATAAAAAAACAACAAAAAATCGTTCGTTTTTTCTGTTTTTCTAGGAAAATAAAAATCCGATCGAATCGTGTTTGTGCTCATTTTGTTTGTATTTTAATTCTCTACAACGTTTTTTTTTACTCCATTAACATTGGTTTATTAGTATTTAGTCAGGAACGAAAAAACTAAAAAAAAGACGTCTGTTTTTGCACTAATTGATTAATGATAATCGCGTGTTGGGTTTATATCCAAATTAATCTACTCATTGTTCTTGATATGATGGCACATGTCTCTTCCTATTAGTATTTTTGTCACGAAAAAACCTGTATTGATTGGCTTATGGTAGTATACAGAAAAATTGAATTGTTTGTTATTGTTTTTTGCCGTAAAATACGTAAAATTTAATTTTGGTTTTCTACGTTTTTTGTGTAACTGCTGTGTCCACTTTAAGAAATAAACTTTTGAAGAAATTAATGCTTTCCCGATTATTTATTTTTGTCATCAAGTATCGATTTTAACATAATGGTTACTTCAACATTATTTACGTTCAATGTTCTACGAATCGCCTGAGGAGAAATTTCTTTTCTGATAACAATTGCGATGTAAACTCGATATCTGCTACCTTGAAACATAGAGGAAAAACTAGACCAAAACGATTGGTGTATTGTTGGTTGCTTTAAAGAGAGTCATTTAGTAAGTCACTGTTTATACATTCATGCACTTGTTGCAATGACTGTGCAGTTATATTTTATGTTTATTGACCTCCTATAATCTTTCCACACTTTTCAATATTATTACATATGAATACTGGTGGATAACGATTAGCATATTTAGGTTTTAGCGTTGTACCTAAACTTTGAAGCAAATGCTATGCCAAGACAAACCAATCCACAATTGCACACGGTTTCATCACCACACTTCTAGGGCACCATTCATAACACTTACATCACAGTACAATAATGATAATAATGTACCATACGAATAAATAAATAAATAAATTATTGCCTTGAAGAAAAATACAAATAGACATTTAAAATTTAATTCCTAACGATTAAAACACTGAATTAGATATTAATTACTATTAAATAATGCATAATTTAAAACTATGTAATTTATATGAGTAATACTATTCAACTGGATTAATTTTGTATCAGACACTTAATAGGTTGTCTAAAAAAGTCATGCAATTGTATAAGTAGGTTATATTAATAAACGTTTTATTAATTTTAATTTGATTTTGAAGAGTTTATTATTAAATACACAGTATAAAGTTCTTACATGCATTAAGGAAGCTATAACCTATGGTGTTTATTCAAGCGTAACATACTAACTGGAGAATGCATTTTGATTAAGATTTATTATGTAATGGTACATTTATCTTGTTACTGTAATCATATGAGTTTTTTAGACATCTTCTTAAGAGTAAAAACTGGAACAGAAGCAGTATAAGTTTAAATTGATTTCCTAGTAACTAGTGACAACAGACTGTTAGATTTAGATCAAGTAATAAATGTATTAAAATTGATATATAAAGTTTGAAATAACTTACGGATTGTTTTTCAAGATTCAATTTTAATATATTTTATTCGCTTACTTAATATATGCTAATTAATAGAACATTCATTTACTGCATGAGTAAGCAAGTATTTGAGTTTATTAAGAAAAATTCCATAAAGTATTTTCTTGCTGGTAACTGTTTCTTCTGTTTTTTTTTAAATTAGGGGTGTATGCGTTTTAAATAATTAATACAATTACGCATTTTATTTAACACTTGTAATAATATTTTAATGTAGCTCAATTATATTTTGGGTATTTTTACCCACTAATAAAGACTATCCAAAATCACTGTATCTTACATTTACGAAACCTTTACAAAATAGTTATTTAGGTTAAACCTGCAGTAGTGTGAACAGGGTGTTTCACGACGAATTGAGTCGATCTGTATTTTTGGAATCTACGCAAAATTCTAATATAACTTTATATAAGACATCATATGTGTTATAATTTTTTATTCAAGTTAACTTATTTCAATATATTTTATGTTACTAAGGTTATTATGATGATTTTGATATATAAAAAATTGTCAATTAATTAAAAATTAATAAACCGTAAAAATGCAATTCTTTTAGTAGTAAAAGTACCTAACCAATATTTCTACAACATTTTCTGGTCCTTCGACGCACGAATCAGAGAAAATTTAGATTACGCCCAAACATCTCCGAATCAATATTTCTTGAAAAGGATGCTGACGAACGTCATAGTGTACCGATTCTCCTTCAAGCAATCAAGAAATTATTACAAGAGTTTTGGAACGGTGGCAATTATATCACGCCTAGGTGGTACGCAATATTTCTTCGTCATCTACTGACGAGTAGTTTTTCATTCTTGTTGTCACCTACGGACGACAAGGTATTTGACAACATTGTCAAGCATCAACATTAATGGTTGCAGGTTCTATTGTCAATTAACTTCATAATTTCAAAAATTAATGATTTATCAAAGTTCACCAAGAAGTGGGGCAACTTAAAGAAACGATTGACAGATTTTTGTAAGTTGATAGATATTAAGACTAGCTTATACACAAACCCACAGTCAATGCCTAGAACTGATGTTTTGCAAATAGAAACACGGTTAAACAATTTAAATGCTGTTTTAACTGATTTTGAGACAATTCAAGATCAAATTGATGACATTATGGAAGCCGAGAACCCTGATTATTCATCCAACGATCTTAAACTGTTTGAAAGCCAGTATTATGAATCTATAGGCAAAGCAAAGTTTTTATTAGAACTTCAAAATGCACAACAAAATGCAAGTAGTCCATCAGAAATGATTACGCAAATATCTTCAACTGCATCGTCATCTTCTTCAGATTTTAATTTGCCGTCAATTGCACTGCCAAAATTTAGTGGCCAAATCACTAAATGGCTCGAGTTTAGAGACATGTTTAAAGCGTTAGTAGGCAAGTTTTCTAAATTAAATAACGTGCAAAAATTATACTATTTGAGAGCGTCATTGTGTGGAGAAGCAGCTCACATTGTTGGCTCCCTCGAAACTTCTTTTAATAATTATGAGGTAGCATGGAATCTTGTATGCAATCGCTACGAGAATAAACGAGTTCTTATTCAAAATCCTGTCAGATCGCTTTTTAATATACAAGGTACTAAAAAGGAGTCTGCATTTGCAATTTGAGAGATTCTTGCTACGATTTCAATAAATGTACGCGCACTATTAAGTCTGGGACAACCTGTCGTTACGTGGGATACCGTGATTATTGTAGCTGTTTCTAGTAAGCTTGATGACATTACTCAACGAGAATGGGAAAACCACACAATGGGAGAACTAGACTTTCCCTCGTTGGTTAAATTTAAGGAATTCTTGCAACACAAAGCAATTATGCTGGATAACTTAAATTTACCCAAAACCATAATGTCATCTGCAAATTAGATTTAACCTTAACCCAATGAAGGTAAAAACAAGTTTAAAGTAATGGATGTGTCAAAATTAACGTGTTATTATTGTAAAGGTAGTCATGCGATTTATAACTGCCAAGAGTTTCAACATCTAAGTTTAGATTCGAGATGGAAACAAGTAAAAGCTTTAAAGTTGTGTCCACATTTTAATTTAGCTGATTCTAGCTTTTCAAAACCTGGTAAAATTGATATATTATTAGGTTCTGCTGTATTTGCAAATTTATTAACTGGAAATTCACACCAGTTAGGTCCTAATAAACCAAAACTGCTGGAAACTTTATTGGGTTGGGTTGTTCTAGGGAAAACAGATCTTATTACGAATTGTATTACTGAACGTGTACAATGCAATTTAGCAAAAACCTATTGTTCTAATGACATTCAGCAACTGTTAGCTAAGTTTTGGGAGATTGAAGAGTGTATTAACGATAAAACTCTGGAAGCAGAACATTTTTGCGAGAAACATTTTCTTGAATATTGTAGATGCACTAGTGAAGGTAGATTTGTCGTTGATATTCCTTTCAAAAATTCACTGACTCTTTTAGGTGATTCAAAACAAATTGCTTTTGCTAGGTTTCTGTCATATGAACAAAAATTACATTCCAACGAAAAATTAAGACAACCATACATAAATTTTATGCACGAATATGAAGAGCTAAAGTATTTGATCTAGAATCCAAACAATTGCAATATTTTCTTCCACACTATGGTGTTGTCAATGAAAGTAGCACCACTACCAAGTTTCGGGTTGTATTTGATGCATCTTGTAAATCTACCAGCTGTTACTCTTTGAATTCAATACAAACAGTTGGACCACAAATTCAACATGATTTATATTCTATTTCAGTTCGATTTCGTCAACATTCGATTGCTGTGTCCGCCGACATATCAAAGATGTATCGCCAAGTGTTAGTCAAAGACGATGCAAAGCCTCTTCAATAAATTCTTTGGAGAGATCATCCAGCCAAAGCACTTCAAACTTTTCAATTAAATACGGTTACATACGGAATGAGTGCTGCTCCATTTTTAGCCATCCGTTGTTTGCATGAACTGGGTAAACAAAATTTAGTCAATATTCTAAAGTTGGTTAAAGACGTAACCGGAATCTTAAAAAGTGGTTGTTTTCCTCTAACGAAATTCAATTCAAACAACAAAGAATTATTGGCAGCTTTAGGTAATTATGCTCAAGTAGGTTATCTGAATCTTGGCGAACTCGAGAAGACAATTACCTTAGGGTTATACTGGCATACCATCGATGACAATTTTGTATTCAATATAGGCATTTTATCTATGATAGGGCAAATATTCGATCCACTAGGTTTATTAGGACCATGTACAATCATCGCAAAATTGTTTTTACAAGATCTTTGGCAACTGAAAATCGGTTGAGATCAACCACTTCCAACAAATTTGGTAAACCATTGGACATTTTCCCGAAAAACATTAACTTCTCTTAATTTTGTTAAAATTCCTAGATGTATGTTAAGTTTTGTGCCCAACGATATTCAAATACATGGCTTTGCAGACGCCTCTGAAAAGGCCTATGGAGCATGTGTATATATTAAATCCCACAATAATGTACATTTAATTGCGTCGAAATCAAGAGTAGCGCCATTAAAGGTACAGACAATTCCCCGCTTGGAACTGTGTGGTGCACTTTAATTAACCAATTTGTTAAAATAATTGAAGCACTACAACTTGACATACAAAAAGTGTACTTATGGTCAGATAGCACAATAGTTTTATATTGGTTTCAAAAATCTTACTTTGAATTTAAGCAGTTTGTGTCAAATTGAGTTAAACAAATTTAAGATCTTTCAAAAACATTTATTTGACGATACATTCCTTCAAAACATAACCCTGCTGATTTTGATTTCACCAGATCAGTTAATTCAAAATAAGTTTTGGTGGCATGGTCTAGAGTTTCTTCTAAGTAAATTACATTATCGTTTCTTTAAAAAGTATTGATACTACAAAGCTTGAACTTAAGAGCACAAATCAAATCTTTGTAACCACAACCTCTTCTGATTTATTGATAAATTGGTTCTCGAATATTTTCAAAGCAAAGCGAATAATTGCATATTGCTTACGCTTTACGAATAAGTGTAAAGGTAACAAAATTGAAACAAGCAAACTGACAAGAGTCGAAATGGAAACAGCACTGCTTGTGTTAATAAAAAGTACTCAGTTATTCTATTATCCAGTAGAAATTCAGTATCTGCAAGCAGGTAAAAATGTAAAACGAAACTCAAAGCTTTTACCATTGAATCCATTTCTGGATGATAATGGTTTATTGCGCGTTGGTGGGCGCTTACAGTTTTCGAATCTAAATGATAACCAAAAGCATTCCGTTATAATCCCACCAAAATGTCATTTAGGCTTATTGTTATGTAGAAATGAACATTATCGGCTATTGCATGCAGGTCCTTTGCAAATGTTATATTCTCTTCGTGATCAATACTGATTAATACATGGTATGTCTTTGGAAAAAAGTCGTCAGAAACTGTATTCAGTGTTTTTGAAGTCAGCCATCTAATTGTATGTTACCAATAATGGGTTCTGTACCTAAATAAAGAGTAAGAATTTCTTATCCTTTCAGTATCAGTGGTGTAGATTATGCCGACCCGTTTACAATTAAACTGCATAAAGGGCGCACTAAAAATACTGACAAAGCATACATTTGTTTTTTTATA
This sequence comes from Abscondita cerata, assembly GCA_030710515.1. Taxonomy (NCBI): domain Eukaryota; kingdom Metazoa; phylum Arthropoda; class Insecta; order Coleoptera; family Lampyridae; genus Abscondita; species Abscondita cerata. The sequence continues at coordinate 133,194 of JALBCR010000273.1, forward strand.
TGTTTTGTTACAAAGGCGGTAGTGCAGGATTTAAGTGCAAATTCGTTTATTGCGACTCTTAAGCTGTTTATTGCCCGCAGAGGTAAGCCACAACAAATGTATTCTGATAATGGCACAAATTTTGTGAGAGCTAATAAGCAGCTTCGTGCTCTTACACAAATGGTGCAAACTGAGGAAAATATCAATAATTTCTTTGTAGTTGAGGATATTTGCTGTGGGAAAGTTCAATTAAGCAAGTCAAATTTTATATGAGAAGAGTTATAGGTAATAACATTTTCACTTTTGAACAATTACACACGTTAATTTGCCAAATAGAATCTGTGCTAAACTCTAGACCTCTAACTCCGTTATCTGAAGATCCCAGTGATGTTGATGATTTGACTCCATCACATTTTTTAATCGGTCGGAGACTAATAAGTATTGCCGAGCCATCATATGCGGATATAGCCGATACTAGATGTTCTACTTACAAAAAATTCCAAAAGATGTTTCAACATTTTTGGTATCGATGGTCTCAAGGATATTTGAGTAACTTACAAGTTCGCTCAAAATGGAGAACTGGAGTTTGTGAAATTAAAGTTGGAAACTTAGTTATTATTAAGCACTAAAACACTCCACCTTTACAATGGCCTTTGGGACGCATTGAAGAGTTAATATTGGGAAAAGATGGAATAGCACGAGTTGCTGCAGTTCGTACAAGACGAAATCTAATTCATCGACCTATTGTAAAATTGTAT
>JALBCR010000274.1:0-70000 GCA_030710515.1 Abscondita cerata
TGTTGTACTTCGTTCAGTTACATTGCTTTAATCTTACTTTTTTCGGCGTCTGAAATTTCTTCTAGCGGGCTTATGCCAATTCATTCACAACTTGTTCGCTTTGACATGTTATCAGGTGTATTGCGCTTGCGTTCTCTCTTAGAATTTTGTAACAGACTATTCATTTTGTACGAACCGTCTGATCTTAAATTACGTATAGAATCATCTCTAGATTTAACGTTTGGAATCTAGACGGGCATTTAAATGTTTTGATATCAGCTTTTAATTCGTTCAGATATCGCCCGTTTACAACGGATTGTCTTGAGTTGATTGCTTAAACATATCTAGCGTAACGTCGTTCACTGTTGTTTTTACTTTATCGGGGATCACTTTTTGAATAATTTCGTTGATGTCTTTAGCGTTCGTTTTACTGAATATCATTAATTTTATTCGTCGCTAATTTTAATTCGGCGTATATAGTATTCCGCATAAGCGTCAGTTGATTTTTGAAAAGCGTCAATTGATCTTTGAAGTTCGCGACTTGTAGCGTCCACGTATTCCTTATTACCGCGCCATCGGTTTCGATTTTTGGATATCCGACGATTTTCAGTTGCATTTCGTTAAAAAAATATTTTATCTTCCAAATAAGTTTTTAAATTGATTGCGTTATGTAAATCGAGAGGTTCTGCGATGTTAATTGGTCTTCTATTTTCCATGTCGTAGTTGTTGTCTGGCGTTATTTTAAAACCAACACCTGGAGGACCTCGTAGAAGTGTGCACCGCTCGACGGCGCCATCGAGGGCGATAACGGGCGTCCAAATTTATCAACAGACATGTTAAAGCGACGCTTTATGTTTAGTTTGTATCTCCTCAGACGTCTTTATAAACGTCTCTAGGGTAGGTGTTGATTGCAACAATTTTTTTGTTTAAGATGTTCCATTAAATACCACCAGAATTTGTCCTATCACCGACGCCGTCAAATCCAAGTTCTACAATACGATTGTTGAGCTTCTCCATTGCCCGCAAGATGGGTGAAGCTGTTGTTGATGTCGCAAGTTCCTCTATGCGTTCGTGTATGTGTAGCAAACGATTTGATAGATTAGCTTTTTCTCAGAAGCGGATTTTCATTAAACAACTCTTTGAATGCAGCATCCATTTCGCTTTGACATAGCCCGGTAGCGCAGTTAAAGAGTAGCGATTTCTCCGTTCACTGTTTTTGTATAGCATTAATTTTTGCTATTAGAGGCTCGATTAATGTGTTTGAGCAATTGTTAGCATTGCTATGCAAGCGGCCAAATTTGTCTATAGACGTCATTATTGTTTCGGGTATCACTCGAGTATTAATTATAAAACACAGCACGAACGTTGTTATATAGTATAAGGCATGTTTTCGATGTGGCCGTCTTCATATAATTCTTCTAAAATTGATATTATTTCGTTTCTAACACCGCTGTTCCCGGCAGTCTTCTCTCCCCACAAAACTTGTAATTCGTCCAGTAACTCATGGATGTTGTTCCAGTATCTATACTCTACGGGTTTATTTCTGAATTTCTTAAACAAACCTCGCCCCGCCGCACCGCTTGACGATGAATGATACGATAAAGATTCGTCACTATCATCGTCGCTGCTATCTTTATCATTTCGCACACGACGAGACTGCTTTTTGTATTTGTTGATTACGTAATAATGGCTTGATTGTGTCAGTATATTTTATGCTTCTGTTTGCTCTAATCGGAGCGTCGGGGTTATACGCTCTTCTATAAACATTTGTATCATAAAGAATACTTACATACTTAAGTTCATCTGATTTGTGAATCAGCTTTCTATCTGGTTTTTCATAAATATCAGCTCGTACAAGCCAGGCGTGCCTTTATACAAACGCCCATTAATAATAAGATCCTTATCGCGAATATTGACAACAGAATCTCCAATAACCCATTTATTGTTATCAGCGTCGTAATGAACTCATACATAAAGTCAACTTTATCACCTCGCGTATCGCTCATTAACATTTCCATATATTTTTGTGGTAATGGATGGTGCTGACGTTCTAGTAAATTCGTATACGATCTCTCTAATTCATAACGCGACGTAGGTAACTCGACATTCGAAGAAGAATCCGACGCACCCGCAACTGTTTCGATTTCTTTGATGTCTGCTTCGCCATTCAAGTTTTGGTCTTTCCGTCAGCATTTTTCGAATTAATTGTCGACTCTATATTAGTTAGCGGTGTTATTATCGGTTTATATGTATCCACAAATGCTTTTCCGGCGTCCAAACGTTGACGTTTAAGAGCGTTGTATTTTTCTAATCGATTCTCGAACTTGCTGTATCTTATTTTTAAATTTATTTCTTTGGAATCCAGTTCTAACTCACACCGTGTGACACGTGTTTGTTAACTATGAGGACTAATCAAATCCAACACATAATACCAATATATATATATTAAGATGTTTCTAAATTTGCACAACTTCACGATGGTTCTGATTCATATGTTTTTTTCGCGGTGTTTTATATCGAGAATTGGTGCTAGTATGACATCGCACTGATTTATTCTTTTCAAACCTCGCTCGATCGATTGCATAAAAATGCCAGTGTCCTTTACGAGCCTGTTTATGTTCCAATGACATGTGAGCATGTTCGATAGTTACAATTGTAGAAAATCGCACTTTTTTTATCTATAACACCACATAATTGCTTGCTATATATCTGCCCCATTTTACCCACGAGCATATGATGGCAAACTAAACAGATTCTTGCGGTTCTTAAGGTAATATAAACTCGTCGAAACCCTTTCGATAACGTCCTCCGTTTATATCAACTGCGTCTTTGTTAATCATTAGAAAACCATGCGGCGTAGTCAGCACTCACCACACATTTCTTTAAAAACCTGCATGCTAATTGTAGGACTAACGTGATCATCGTACACGTGTTTCAGATTCATCTCATCCTGCTGGAAAAGGATAACAACATTTGCGTTATCTCGTATCAGTTGTTTAGGGAATCCTGCTATACGTTTGCCCCAAATAAAAACAGTCTATCGAGTTATGACGTCCCATGCTGAAGTATGCCCTAATATTATCCTGCTTCTCTAGCGCGATATCGTCAAAAATAAATACAGAGTCGGGTTTTGCGTCGTTAGGAGGCATAATATTTTCATTATCACTGAACGTATAATAACCTATTTCGGGCATCGCAGTTAAAATCTCATACAACAGCTTGTATTTATCTTGGTTTAGTGATTTGGAGTAGACGTAAACGTTTTTAAATTTCAGACCGTTTGCTTCAGTTAAAGACTGAACATCGCGTTAGTTTTCCCGAATTTGACGGCCCCGCGATGATTGCTCTTACTGTATTCGGTAGTAAGGACACCATGTTTACTTTGTTTGACGCCGCTATTGCATAACATCATTAATTCATTATTATGCACTGGTAATCTATACTTTTGAGTCACAATTTTCATTTTTCTCGATTCGACCTTATCGAGTGGGTTATTTAAATCATACTAAAGATATTTTAGAAGTACATGCACTTTATTTATTTATCAAAAATTACATCGAGTGTATATGAATATTTTTGTCTTCTTTTCGTTTTCTCTTGCATATTGACCGTATTACATCCTTTTGACTTCACCAGTTATCGGGTTGTATTGGATAAGGGCATCGTGGATTGATTAGACAGTATGCGCCCATATTGTTTTCAAAGTTTGCTGCGGATTCTAATTCCAGTTTAACGTCCACGGTAGAATTCTTCAAGTTCTCGTTCTGGTTGGCAGAGTCGATTATAAAGACAGGGCAATTTTTAAATTGTTGATAGTCGAATGTGGGAATGGAGATTGTTGATGTGACATTCGAACCGGCGCACCCTCCAACAATATTGCATTCGTTTCGATCGTAATAGTCTCGTTGAAAGTTAATGTAATTCCTATACGCCAATGCATACTTGTTTGTGCCAAAATCCAAATTCATGGATTCATACGGATATCTCTCAGAATTAAGATGTAATCTAATATCTGTAAAATTACCACTGTCAAAAACACTCGCCTTACCATTTTTGAGGCGTCTCCTTTGGTTTTCTGAAAAGCCACAATAACCCATCAGGGTTTCTCTAATTGCGAAGACGTCTTTATCGGCCATGTATCAGTTTTAACCTGCTTTAAAGCGGGGTATTCATATAATTCCCATTGTCGAAACGGTATGGTGATTACAGGGTTTCTATTAATCTTCTCGAACAGTTTCAGCTTTGCTCTATCGCTGAGTGTTAAGTGCGGCACTTTCCATTGAATTTTGGAAAGCGTTATGGTCGCATCGGCCTCCCCATAATAACAATCCAAATCAGTTCTCGATCTGATCAAAACAAGCTCCTGCTTCATATTCACGATAACCTGTCTATAATGTTCGGCAAATCCGAATATGTGCTTCAGAGGCAGACAAACCCCGAATTTTTGGCCAAATCAGCATCGTTTGCGCTGAATTGCACTTGTAGAGTGTTCTCATTCAATGGAGACCATCAATGTGGGCCAGCGCTTTCTTGTCTGCAGCACCATACGATGCATAGCCCTTCATTGCCGACCCGATACCAGGATTTCTGCTAACGTCCACGCGATGTCCGCCCAATTCATATCGAATCTCTTCAAACAAGAAACAGGCAAAATTGTTTGTTAAATCACACGTTTTTGCGACGTCTGCTTGCCTTCGGGTAATATAACCCTCGATGTATAGAAAACTATCGTGGGTGGCCGTAATCAAATCCTGGCTTTGAATTGCAATTCTGATTTCGTCTGATGGCTCATAACTATTGGACCCATAAGGCAAGTACGTGTGAATATCAGATCTAACGATTGAATCGTCGAAATGAGCATCGTCGAAAATATTTAATTGTTCGCTCATCTTTTTTTCCTTTTTCTGTTATTGTTTCACCTTCAACACCGATTGATTTTAAGAAAAGTTTTTCTCTTACAGTCAAGTGATTGGTGACGCTTTTATTTTTCTTCTTCTTCTTACTTAATAATGCACGAAATATCTGTGATGATGTGTTGTTGTTGGCTTGTTTATTAATGGATCCTCCAGCGAATGATTTGTTTTTATAGAAATCGGCGTTTTTTATTAGAGCCGCAGATCTGGCCGCCGCAGTTTACAACAGAAAAAGTGTTTTTACTAAATTTTAACCCCATAATTCTTTCTTCAATTCCAATCTCACAGTGAAAGGCTCGTCGCCGCCAAAATCTATCGGTTCGCCTTTTTGATTGACTAATCTGATGCTAATATTGCTTATAATGCGGGTGTTTAGCTCCAAATATTGGGTATTGCTCGGTATTTTATCCAAACGATATCCTGGTGGTACTGAAATGTCCACTTCGTACAAGGTCGTTGCAATTCTCCCGTTTCTGTACGCTCGCTTTTATAATATTACACTCGACGTGTATGTTGGTGTGTTTATTATTTGAATATCAAGGCTAGATTTATGGCTAATATTACGGCTGAGTATTTTGGGTTTCGAAAGGAAACCAAGCATACGACCAATATTTCCCGGCTGCGTAAAGTCAATCGCATAAACACTCTGAAGTTCGCATTTCAGAGTATTATTGTTTGCCCGCAGTTTAAATATAGAGGTAGTCAATCCCCCTCTTCTTTGCTTAATTTGTTTTTGTACGATAATCAGCAACCAGTTGTTTTGTTAAATAATTGTTAAGTTCATCTATTTCGTATGATCCATGCGGGATATGGAGGGCTTTAGCAGATTTTTAGCAGTATCACTATCTATATAGTATAATTTATCGTTGTCGTCGTTAATATTTCGAATAAGAATTACACCCAAAAATCCGACCAGACCAATCACATGATTGTATTTTTCGTCTAATTCAATCGGTGGATAAAAATCATGCGAATTTGTATTACCAACACCTTCCAAACTGAATGTTATCGACATTGTAACTGATTAATGATACATGTGTAGAGATATTTTATTTATTTATACAAAATTTGTATACATTTACGAATGTAGAAATTTAAGACATAAATGCCCGCAAATTACACTATTAAACTCCTGGTCCTTTTTGTAGTTGTAGTAGATCTCGCATCCCCGAAAGTACTTGATTAATTCAGATGGTGGTTTTACATTGCCGAAGCTGTCATAATACCATACTCTCGATCCTCGTTTCTTATAACACACCCAATGTGTTCCTGGTCCTCGAACACTATCTGGGTTTACAATCGCTGATTTCGTTCACAACAGGTCCGTCTTTTGGTAAATTATCGCGCATAAATACATCTCTAAAGTATGGCGCATTTCTAGCTAACTTTCGCAAATCGACATCTGTTAACGCTCTTTCGGAAAGCTTTATTAGTTTTTGAACCGCGATGTGGTTTCAGATATAGTGCAGAACCGGTCTTTGTGTATGGTTTTAGATATAATGCAGAGCCGCGTTTTCCGTATGGCTTCAAGTATATGCCGCTACCTTTCTTCCCCAGGGCTATAGCTTCCATCGTGCGGTTATGTCAGTAGCTTTTTCAGCACGCTGCTTTGCGTTTTCGCATCGTTAACGGCTCTAGCTATTCCAGCAGCACCAGCGAGCGCTCCAGTTGCAGAAAGTCCGGCAAATAGTGGTATTAGAATATGGTAATATTCCACCACTTTTAGGGATTGGAATGATACGAGGCATTACTATGTTTCGTTTTCCACCAAAATGTCGAACAGCCAGCTTCGCTTGATCGTAGGCTTTTTAATCATCGAGATAGGGTTTACCTCCGCCGCCGTTTACATAATTAGTTTTCGTATTATTCTTAATCATACGGTGAACTTTGTTGAACGACGCTCTCACTCTTCGTTTCTTTATTTTTCGCTTCATGGTTCTAGTTTTTGATTTATTCAAACCCATGCCTAATGACCGCTTAGCACGCATAGCCGCACTAACTGCTAGAGCAGCTGTTCTTTCACCCAAACTTGCGTCTTTTGACTTGAATCGCTCCCAAGCTTTTGTTGGAGCAAATGATCAGCCCGATGTCTTGCAGCTAAATCGTTAGGGCTGGTATTGTAGCTGATATCGTGTGCTTTGCAGTGCGAATCTAGGGCATTAATACCAGCATCGCCCCTGGCCAACCGTTTTTGTAGCTTTGTGCCCGGTCCACAATATTGATACCCTGGCAGGTGTAATTCTACAGGAAGTTTGTTAATTAGACTGTTTATAACACCAGTTCCTTGTTTGCACTTCATTTTTACCCTTCTTTGATGCCAGCATGACGCCTTTTGCTTGACAATTAGCATGCAAATATATTTATACAGACATCATAGAATATTTTTTTATCTTGTATGACACGATTAAAAATTGTTTACTAGACAAATATGCTATATATTTAAAAACAATACATGAAAAGAAATACATAAAAAGCATCATCGATGCTTGGTTTCTAGCATATTTTCCGCTACACGACATAATAAAACTAGGACGGCGATATAAAACTTCCATTAAACATAATACATTGTGCGAATTAATATTACATTCAATGTTTAACAGTTTTCATACGCGTCATAAACACTCCAGCCATCATCGTCGTAGTTGGATTGATCCAATGTTTTCTTCTTTCCCTGCTCGATTGCAACACGCTTGATTACATGGTTGTAGAACGCTTCCAGGTTGTGTGATTGCATTAACTCCAACCGATAATTAATTATTTCTCTCAAACCAAACATGCAATCCACATCCCACTTGTTTAGAACGCAATTTTTATAATCACGGGTTAAAGTGATTGTGTTTACAAAACCATTATCACTACAGGCGTTCCAACCAATCAAATCAGGATGATATTCTGTAGTGTAAAACGATTTTCATCATCGCGAGATATGTCAGAAGTTTTAGTTATGCACTCTATGGGTCCATCATTAACATCTACAAACTCCTGTCTAAACTCTTACGCCGACGGGTTGCAGAAAAAGTCGTTCATGAGATGATTGCGGAGCCCCATTAGCTTCTTCCATTCGTCAATGGTTAGCAGGACATTGTTTTTCTCGATCTGTTTCGTAATAGCATTGTGTGAGACCACTTGCACTGCATACACCGTTATACTCTGGGCTGTTCCAAATTCTAATGTACCGGTGTAAGTTGCAGATAAGTACTGTACCTGATTTCTATATAATTTCCCTCATCGTCAATAGTCTGGCTATAGTAGGTCGCGTTCACCAGCTTCTCGTTCGAAGCGTTGTTGAAAGTGAGAAGTCTCGACTCGTTGCTGCTAAATCGTATTCCATAATTCAAAAGACCACGAAGACGACGACGACGAATTCGAATCCACCAGGACGTTTTGCTGCTGTTGACCCCCTGTGTTTAACGTATCCATTGATTTTCTCTTCTTCACCGCCACCACAAACCCAATCAGTCGTAGACGGAGAATCCAAATTTAATGGAACGGAGCGCGATTTTGCACGCTAGAATAAAATTTCATATCACAACTTGTTTTATCGCACATAACACTAAGAACAACCGAAAATCACCTCCACGAAGCCTCGAAAGAAACTAATGACCGCTTCATTTTATTTTATCACAAGCGTGATCGTGGTAATTTATACCCGCACATATATAATTAGGGAACACCTGGGCTTTCAAACAACTTAGAGAAGAGATAAACAGGTTAGAAAAGACGCACCATTTCAGGATCCAACTTGTTTAGCTGTCTGATTCATCTTAATTCAATCCACCCGTTGCAATCCTAATGCAAACATCAATTAACCAACACCTGCACATCGAGAGAGAGATAGGCTTGGTTAGAAAAGGACATAATTCCCTGTTCCAACTTGTTCGGTAATCTCGAGTGGCAAAGCATTAAACCCACCCGCGACTTTGAGGCGGTGTCGACGATTTGTAATTATAGACGATACCTTGCATATCATTATCAAATATCTCATAATTCTAATCAAAATCACGCACCTTAACAACGCTCCACCCCCTACCGAGGGCGGCGATTATCCAATCATCGCACTCATATCAACAAGTACTCGAAAAGACGACCACACCCCACAATTCTAATCAAAAATCGCCGCCTTAACTGCGCTCCACTCCTACCGGGGGCGGCGAGATTATCAATCATCGCACTCATATGAACAAGTACTCGAAAAGATGGCCACCCTCAATGGTTGAGTCCCTCTATCAGCCATCTTACTTTCATCAAGGGGGCGGCAGAAAGGGTTGCAGCAATTACACCCCACAAGTACCGAGGTAATTAAAAATGTAGCAAGTATCAGAGATAATTGAAAACTACATGTACATCGTTTACACCCGCAAGCGCACATGCATCAGCCATCTTACTTCATCAAGGGGGCGGTGAAAGGGTTGCACAATTACACCCACAAGTACCGAGAGTAATTAAAAAGTAGCAAGCACCGAGAGTAATTGAAAAAGCACTACATATACATCGTCTACACCCCGCAAGCGCGCGCGCAATTACGTTATAATACACCGCCGTGTACGAATCTATCCTAGAAGTAAGCCGCAAGATGTTCTAGATTATTGCTGAATGCCCCCATCTATACTACTCCAATTTAATTGAGAAAGTGATATATTGGTATAATTTAAATAATTTGAAAATGAAGAAAAGGTCTGTTTTTTTAAAGTAACGATCATCTATTAGCTCTCACCTAATGTGCATACGTTGCCATAATATGATGACCCGTCTTATGTACTGCTCGAGGACTCTCTACCAAATTATTTAACGAACAATTTTATTAATAAAGATTTAGGAATATCTTAGAGACGTTATGAGATGTTTAGAGAAAATCGTCTCTAGTTTAAAAGCATCATTTCAGTACTCTTACAGGAAAAAGCATGTAATCCAACTGGTTATAGTTTGTACATATGAAATTGAAGTCATATTTGAAATACTATATTTGTGTTGCTATAAAGTAATTTCTATAAATGGTTGTTTATTGCATTTTAAGTATTTAAATTGTGTGTGATTTTGATTGATTAAGCATTTTATTTCACATCATACTATCCTCATAACTATAGAGTTGTAAGTCAATTATTTCGAGTTGATGTTATTTGTCATTTACATTTTCTCAGAAAAAATCAATCCATTATATTCTATTAACTAATTACCTTCTGTTTATTCTTGATGTAGTCTTGATATTAAGAAAGGTGAAATAATTAACGCAGAGGTTATTGATTCGTACACCAAAATTTGTAGAGCAATTTGCAATATCATGTATTAAAATCAATTTTATTAGCCTTTAACAAAACTTGGATTTTTCGCATCGTAAATGTACAGAATACTTTCAAATAGTTCTTTTTAAAATACTTATGTTCTGTTAAATTTTGTAAAATGTAACATTTCTCTTGAAACGTCAGTAATACAGAAAAAGAATCGCCTGCCTTTAAATTTAATTTAATCACAATTAATAAAAATGAGACGTAATGAAGTAATATAGTTTTCATAATCATTAGATATATTTTGTATTTGAATGAACGAGAAAACTGTATATAAATTAGAAACGGTGGATGAATTAACAACAACAAACACTAATGCAAACAAAGATTGAGTCGTTAATGACACCTATTAATGAACGATTTTCCATTAATAAACGATTTTGGTATAGGCAACTAAACATACATACCAGTAAATCATTTTGCCAATATCTGTTAATGAAGTTCAACATAAAAACATAACTAAAAAATCTATCGCAATTTGTAGCAAAGAAACTTTAGTAATAACAAATCGACATTGACTTTAGTAATAACAAATCGACATTGATCTACAGCTGAATTTGTTCACACTTTTATACTGTACGCAACATTCGGATGATAACGTTTAATAAGGGTGTTCAGCTCATCAACTTGTTACAGCCAACGTAGGAACGTGCTTGGGTTTCGCCTATGATTTATCAAACATTGTTAACAACTTCTGGTGTTCCACTTTGTAGGTGGACCATTATTTTGATTAAGCACCAATCCGTTCTCACAAAAAATTTAATGGACCTTGTTTTGCCATTAACTTAGTGACTTAGTATTAAAATACTGTTGACAAACATTCATACAAAAGACGAACAGGTAAAAGAATTACCAAAAACAAATCTCACAAAAAACGACGAAGTTAGATTCAATTATTTATTTCAACCCTAAGCCATAAACTTCACAAATGTTTTTTAAGGGGCCTTCAACCCCCGTCACTATTTTTGTTATATCGTTATTTGTTATTAATTACCCTAACATTTGGTCATTCGACCCGATATTATTGAATTGGTTGAAGAAGTGTAATTGATGTTTCAAGAAGCGCATTTTCAACGCTTATTGGTGACAAAGGAAGCGACGCGCCATCGATGACTCAACAAGCCAAAAAGTGAGTTCCTTTGTTTATTTCTTTATTCCAAATAGCTAGCCGTTTTATTTGGCATTAAATGAAAAACTGAAGTTGTTGAAAATAAAGCTGTTCTTTAATATTTTTATATTCATATTTTGCACTAAATAAAAGAAATACAATGGCCGTTTAACACAGTTAAGAGTATAGTAAGCCAATTTACCCAAACTAATATTGATGAAATTGTTTTACGTGGCTTAAAATTTTGTTATTGAGAGTTTTAGAACAGCAACCAAAAGTACAAAATGGTTATTGTTATCAAATATTTAGTTTGTACTAATTAATTAAAATTTAGTACATAATTCAACCTATTTATTGATTAAAAAACTTAATCAATGCATTTTTTAAGTATCAGATAAATTTTATAACTGTTGTTTTGATTCAAACAATGTTATTTACAATGTTCATTTGGTTCTCTTGCTCTCATCCCTCGGCAAGTTCAGGCAAGACACAGTTTTCATAAACATTTATTAATTTCGGTAACATCATATTGAAAAATTGATATCTCTACGTATTTCTAAAATTACCAATACATCTTCTTTCGTACGATCTATTCTGGATAAAATTAGTTCTTTTGCCAACATGTAAATTTGGCCACTAAGGACATATATCTTTCGCAAGTGGTTAGTTGGTTCATTCTAGAACGCTAATCGTTCAGATTTTTAGCAACATATCTCAATTAAGTTTATAATTTCTTTATATAAATTGCAACTTGTTAGCAAGGAATAAAATTTGGTTTCGTTGAGTTCTTTGGTGTTTGTAATAAACGTCTCTGGCAACAATTTGAACAATAATTTCCAAGACATGTTGAGGAATATTCAAAATGTCATTGTGCAACTGTAGCCGTTAGTGTTTTTGATTTATTCAAGTTTGATGTAAAAGCTCGTGTAACATGATTTACACATTCCAGCTTTGAATAAATTTTCTGTAACTTACATTTTGAACAAGTCGAGCATACACATGAATCTCCATCTCCAACAAAATATTTATATCTTAAACCATACATTTTTTTAGATCTTAAAAATCCCTAGAAAAATAATTTCCTGTTCCATACTAACTTGATAGTCCACCGCAGTTTTAAAACAAACATGTGCCTTTTGATCTTCTCGCTCCAAGGTATAAAGATGTTTATTTTCTGTCCTACTATGCATGCGACACCATTATTGAATTTATAACTACGGGCCATAGGATCGCTTAAACTTCCATCTACAATCCTGGAATAAAGGCTCTTGTTAATATTTTCATTTAATACATAAGCTTTAAAATTCAGCTGTTTGATTCATCTCTAGACCATTTTCGGAAGAGTGGCCATTTGCTTTTTAATTTTCATAAAAAACGGTTTTGACATTCCGGTATGTTCAAAATTAATAAGAACTCCGAACTTTGGGAGTAACCATTTCCTACTGATAATTTTACGGAAAGATAAGGGTTCTAGGGGCGGTGGTGTAGGTTTCTATATATCGACCTCATTGAAATACAAAGTTTTACATACAAATTCTACAATTGAGCAAATGTGGTTATCGGTAAAACTAAATTCTGTTAGTCTAGTTATAGGTGTAGTTTATAAACCTCCATCAACTAATTGTAAATATTTTATTGATGAATTTGAAACCTCTATTACGTATGCTATGTCTATATCGAACAACGTACTATGTCTAGGAGATTTTAATATTGATCTATTAAAATCAACAGATCAATCGGTACAGTACCTTAATTGTATAACGGAAGCACTTAACCTGCACCAATTAATTGAACAACCCACAAGAATAACAGATCACCACTTTCTCTCTTATCGATTTAATTTTTATTTCAGATAGATCACTTGTCAAACAATCAGGTGTAATAGAGGTTGACATGGAATGGCATATATTATTCTCGATTCACGACGTCAACAATAAAGTTATATATTTTTAGTGAAATGTTAAATGCTTTATTTGATCATCATGCGCCCATACTAACTGTTCGGCTGACAAAACCTTATCTACCGTGGGTCACAGAGAACTTAAAGCTGATGATGAGTTTACGTAACAAAGCTAAATCAAAATTTAAAAAAACTAAAAAACCTGAACATTGGACTTATATAACTCTTTAAGGAACTTAACTAACTTGACATTTCAAAAAGAAAAAAAAGCTTATTTTGACTACACTTTACGTTGCTCTACATCTTCTTGAACACTTAAGGCATTGCAGATTTCTAAATCACGTAATAACGCCGTTCTAGTCATCTTCAAAATGCTGATGAATTAAACAACTTTTTAGCAACAATCCTTTTCAGCTTGAACCAAATCTTGACTTAATTAACTATTATAATAATCACACTGCAAACAATATTAACAATCTATTTTATTTTAAGGCTGTTACGGTTGAGATTATAACTGCAATTATAAATAAGATTAAATCTACATCTCATGGACTTGATAGAATTAATATTGTAATGATAAAAGTATGCTGTCCCTTTCTCCTAAAATATATAACTCATATAATTAATAGTTGCATAATAGAAAATATATTTCCTAATGCTTGGAAAGATTTTTTAATAATTCCTATACCAAAGTGCTCCAGTCCCAAATCATTTAATGATCTCAGACCAATTTCAATCTTACCTACGTTCTCTAAAATTCTTGAACCTATTTAACTTAAGTTACAACTGCAAAATTATCTCCTAACGAACAACTTACTACCAGATTGTCAGTCAGGATTTCGTCCTGGGTACAGTACAACAACTTCCTTGCTGAGTGTCTCAGATGATGTGCTTCAATCGAGAGATTCTGGTAACCTTTCTATTTTAATTTTATTAGATTTTAGCAAAGCGTTCGATACAATTAATCACTCCATTTTACTTTCAATTTTACATTATCTTGAATTAAAACCAGAAGCTATACTACTTTTAGCGAGTTACTTAAATAATCGTACTCAACGTTTAGCTCGGGAGAGCAAACTTCGCAATGCACAATAATACGGTCTGGAGTACCTCAAGGGTCTGTGCTTGGTCCTCTTTATATACAATTTACACTTCAAGTTTTTATCTGCACGTTAAATATTGTAAAGTTTATATATATGCCGATGATACACAACTGTTTTACTCGTTTACAGAAAATAATCTACAATCTGCAATGAAATCTATTAATAGTGATTTAAAAACTATTTCTTCCTTTGCTGAGAAACACTGCCTGGTTTTAAATCCATCGAAATCCTCGGTTCTTTTATTCGGAAACAAGAAAAACTTAGCTGCTATCAAAGATTCTGTACAATTATATTTAAACGGGTCTCTGCTTCCTATAATGGATAAAGCAAAAAAATTAATCATGGATAATACTTTTAGGTACAAAGAACAGGTTTCAAAATATATTAAAACAGCATACGCTAACCTAAAGTTGCTGTATTCACATCGACATGTATTATCTAAAAGATTGAAGATCCTACTGTGTAACTCGATTGTGCTGTCTCAATTTACGTATTGTCAACCAGTTTATGGGCCGTGTATTGATGTTTCTGACCAAAATAGAATACAAAGAGTTCAAAATGCCTGTCTTAAATACATTTTTAGCATCCGCAAATATAATCGTATCTCGCACAAACTATCTGAAGTAAATTGGTTAAATATGAAAAATCGTTACTTACTTCAAAGCATTTGTCTGTTTCACAATGTCCTCCAAAATAAAAAACCTTGTATTTATTTGAACGACTATCATTTCGAACAGACGTACACAATTTGAATATTCGAAATAGAGGACTTCTTACACCACCGGTCCATTACACTGTTCTATTTGAGAGAGGATTTAGTTACAATATATATAAATTATATAATACTGTTCCTAAACACTTCAAGGATTTAAGTTCGTCTAGTTTTAAACGGCAAATGAAAAATTATTTACTTCAGTCAGCTGAGAAGTGAATTTTCAATTTTGGGCAAAATATGTGTCACAAAATTTTTTTCTTCCGTCATAATGTAATATTCCTTTTTTATTGCAAACTAAAATCAATTTTTTTGTAGTATAATATGTATAAGTAGAATGTAATGTTAATTTGTTCATTATCTCTTTTAAATCAAGGTTTAAGTGGTAGATCAGATAGTGGTTATTTTTGCCACTAAGCTGAACTTCGCCTTGAGATGAATAAAGACGTTTATTATTATTATTATTATTATTATTATTATTATTAATGTCCCCACAGAAATTGTTGACTTCATTGTGTGTTTTTTTGACTTTTTATTATAAAGGTTTTATAACATCCTGTATACCGTATTGTAAAGTAGACTATAAACCAATATTTTATTCCCGATATAATTAATGTACCTTTGCAATGTATCCAACTATACGATTCCCAACAACCATCGATTTGGTAGCTTCAAAATTCTAACTTCTAAGTTCGGCAAACACTGTTCCAGAAGACTGTAATAATGAAAATAAATTAATGGCTATTGCTGCTGAATACATTGATTTTCAAGGAAGAAGACAGTTGCACTGTCTTATGTAATAAGTAATGACAACAGAGGACTTTTTATCGCTCATTTAAATGGCAGAGAAATATCTAACTGCCGATACTTATATTTATATGTACATAATGAGACAACTGTCATTATAATACATTTGTATATGCACTGAGTGTCCCAAAACGTTAGTCTAAGAGCAAACCTACAGAGGTAATAAATACATATTTTTTTTTTATTATTCAAAAATGGAAACAGATACTCAAAACGAAAAAACTGACTTGATTTTTAATAGCGGTTATAACGGTTCATAGTCTGCCTGTTTATTAAAAAACTTTTCTTTTTTATTTTTTGTCTTTTGGGAGACCCTGTACATTGTACAATATAAACGGTAAAAGACACCTGGTGGCTCAAATTGCAAAAAAATTAAATTCTTCGTCTTTCAAAAAAATTTTTTTTAACCAAAAACGGAAACTGATACTTAAACCAAAAATGGATCGGTTTGCAACATTGTGTTGATTTTTAATAGGGTGAGTTTTTTCTATATACTTTATTTCCAATTAAATGTGTAATTCTTCAATTACTTGTAATATTCAACATGACCGTCCTCGGGCACATAATTTTCACTTTTTTCAATTACGTTCTTTAATATTTTACGCTTTTGTCGCAATTTTTGTGATTTGGCTTAGATATTTGCACTTACGTACGAGTCAGGGAACACCATTTTTTAGACGACTACAATACAAAATTACGTTCTTACTTGTTAAGGGTTAAGAAAAACAACTTTGCAATTCCAGTGTGGTAACTTTGGCTTCTTACAAAACTAAGGGCAGTGTTAATTGGATGTTACATTCATCGATACTATTCGACATTTTTAATAATTTGAATATTTTAAACGCGAAAACTGATTTTTTTAATAAGTAGTAAAAAAATGATGCGAAGGTCGTTGCTAAGCGTAACTAAGACGATATGAGTGTAAACTATTAACTTTTGAGTTTTATCACAATAGTTTTGAAAGAGTTATGATATTTTGCATTTTCGGACACAACTTTGTGTTGTGATATAATTACTTTCGAGAGTAGTCGTCTCAAAACGCAATTTTAAAAATTGCGAAACGTTTTGAATACTAAAAATTATTAACTTTTATTATATATGACCTACAAATATTGTTTCTCATCATTAATATCATTAAACTGAATAAAATTTTACCACAATGTATATAATATCATCTTACAAACAATCTCTATGTTTAAAAAAATAAAATAAGTAAGTATTGTAAGACTCCAATTTTTGAATTTTAAATTTGGCGCGATTTATACAACGCCTGACCGGGAGTTTACAGTTTAGTAGGTACCTGAACAGCGCGCATATATGAAGTTTTATTTTATGTTATGAAAGTTTGTTATTTATGATTTTAACGCATTTATGACACATTAAAAATACAATTTAAATTAAACACGGTGTGGACAATTTATTTCGAAACGGCCATTCCTCACAGTTCTCAGAAGTGGGATCGGATGATAATAATTGATGAATAATAACATCAATAAAATATCTTAAGAGGTTACAATTAGATAAGGAAAATCATGGAAGACGCAACACAAACCACGCAGATGACAGTCGAAGAAATTATTGAAGTATCCGTAGCCTCGTGCAAAAAAATTGACGATAAAAATAATAAGTATTTATCTACTCTTATTCATGACATTACTCTTTGGTTCAAACCTGTGGAATTAACGCAATCAGCATATAAACCATTCGGACAAAAGGTGTTGCTAACGTTGATAAGTAAGTTGCAAGGTCGAGCATTGGTTTCATTTCAACCCGGAAAATGTAATGTTCAGTTATGAAGATTTTAAGAAGAAACTGTGTATGTTGTTCAAAGTTAAAAAAGAAGTATTAACCCTTATGAAAAAAATTGAATCAAAAAAGTGGCGAAAAAGTGAAAAGTTCAGCGAGTATTTTACAGAAAAGGTGCTTCTCGCATACAAACTAGATGTGAAAGAAGAGTATTTAAATAGTTATGTAATAGATGGGATGGATAACCCAGGTTTGCAAATCCAAGCCAAGGTTAAACAGTTTCGAGATTTAAATCATTTGCTGAAAGTGAATCAAATTACGTCAGTTGAGATGTTTTTCCCAGGAGTGTTGGGCAACATCACAATATGAAATGGTCGGAAGCAAGAATTATACACCGAGAAGAGCACTGGTACAAAAGAAAATTTAAAGAAGCAGCGTTTATCGAAAACAACAAGAATGTCTTTAGTCAACCCAGCGTAGAGATTAACAATATGTGGAAACCCTTAATTGGACTCCTGACTAATCTTAGTCTAAGGTAACGCCTCCCTTCATTAACTTTGTACGCTTGATCGCTTGACTAACTTTGTATTAGTATATAAGTTACAATAGTCTTTAAGTTGGTTAATATTCAGCTGAAGACGATTGCAGATTCAATAGCAATCGAAACGTTGTGTTTATTCTATAAAAAAATATAGACAATGGAAGTCCAGAATAGTGTTATTATTTCAAACATAATATTGTTCTAAACCATTCAAACGTACAGTACGAATGTTTGATAGAACGCGATTTCATTCTAACAGAAATTTCCTTTCAATAGCAATCGAAACGTTGTGTTTATTCTATTAAAAAATATAGACAATGGAAGTCCAAAATAGTGTTATTATTTCAGAAATTTCCTTGTTACATTTGCTGATGATGTTATGTTTATAAATTTATGAAAACGTGCATGCAGATTTTACTAACAATGAGGTTTTTTTAATTGACAACGCAAGTGATACGGTTGCACCAACACCTGATATCGTACCTTCTTTACACTAAGTAGATAGATAAGAAATCAAGTTCAAAATTTAGTACAAAATTATTATTTTAACTGCACTAAAATTTGAAATGAATATTACATACATTAAAAGCGAATAGTGCGCCCTTTTTTTAAGACCCTGGCGACTTTCTTATTTTGAAAAAAATGTGGTCACTATAATAGTAAATGACCTCGAAAAGAAAATTATAAAACCCAATTTTTCCGAATATAATTCAGGGTAGTTTTAGTGAAAAATAAAAACAGTTCCCCCGAATGTGTGTCTGGGTATACTTTACCAAACTATATTTGAAAAACGCTTTTTATCACATTCATGTCAACCCCGTGTGTACAAAGTATTAATCTTTTGTCACTCCTAACGGGCATTACGAATATATGTTCTTGTAGATATCGTTAAAACAATTATAATTTCAAGTGATCGTCATGTGTCAGTTATTACTTAGCGGGTCAAAAAATAGTTTATGTCCTTTTGGATTGACAAATTATGCTCAAAATTGAATCGGATCTGTGCTGTTATAATTAAGACTCATATGCAAAGTTTCATAAAAATCGAACCCGTATGGGTTCTTTGAAACCGTCGCATAGCTCTCCAATCTTATTTATAATTATAAGACGTAGAGTAATAACATTTTCGTGAACATCATGTTTGGGTTACATTTTATTTTCACTTAATTTGAGGTACATAATTCAATGTAATTAGACGCCTTTTACTTTTGTAACTATTTTGAATTGATTTATATTTGCTCAAAATTACTTAAATTACCTAAGTAAAATTTAACTTAATGATAGTATATTCCCGCTGTAAGATCCTACCATCAGTAGGAACATAGCCTAGGGGTAGAAAAGTCAGTTTAACAAACTGAACCACTGTAGGCGCGCCGGTTCGAATCCAGTTGACGGCAAAGATTGTATTAATCCAATTTAAAAAAGGTAAATCAACGTTACAACAACGTGATTATAAATATATAGTTATGCTTTATTGTCACATTGTTACAAAATTTTAAGTTAACATAGCTACAACGTTGGTAATATGTTACAAAAGGCAGTTAAATTAACATTATCACAATGTTACTTTTGTAATGTAACAATTGTTAACAATTTACTTTCACATAATCTGTTATATCAACATTTAATAAACGTTGAACTGCTTTAAATGGAAACGTTACAATGTAACATTGTGATGTTAAAGTTTCGTTTATGTAGTGTTTTTATGTTTAGTGGACGATAGCGACTCGTTTTTATCCAAAACGGCTGCTTTTAACGACAAATACGAAGAGTACCTTTGGTATGTAAAATTGAATGGATAATAGGTCTGCCTAGTCGAAAATGACATACAATGCGACACAAAAGGTTATGGTTAATTAAATTCAGGAACACCACTGTATGTGTAGCCATCTAACATTAAACAAAAAATTAAGTTTTTATTTGTGAATAATTAATCCCACCGTTGGGAAGCAGTTGGCCCTAAAGCTATTTTTAAAGTCGGCAAACCGTAAGACAATCGGCCAATCCATACAATTTCCCGACCGTGGCGAATGCGCTTGGGCCAACTACTTCCCAATGAAAAATGTTACTAGGATAGAGTCTATCTGTATTAATGTTTTTGCAATTTACTTTTATAACAACATGTTGATCTAAATTAAAGAATTTTAAAACGTTCTAAGATATTTTATCTTTCTTTATCCCATAAATACTTCGACCACTTGTTCTTCCTATATTGTGTTCTCGAACAGCTGACACCCGCCTCAAATCATAATCACTAAGTGCCTTCATCAATAAAAGTTTAAAAAAAATACATCTTGTTTCTCCAAAAACAACTTAAATTATCGATTATAAATTAGATTTTTTAACCCTGATAAGACACTATTGTAAAATGTCCTTGGGCGCTCTTGACGATGAGGACGAATCTGTCCGAGACAAAAAAAATCTTGTAACATTTCATATTGTTTTAAGTTAATCTCTTCTGCTTTTAAAAGTATTAAAGCTCCTTAAAAATTCAATGTGGACGAGATTCCCAATAATTTTGGGCCTTCTTATAGGAGTTGAGGAACAATAGGTCGTCAATGATACACCATGTTCTTAATAGCTATTAATAGCTATTAAGAACATGGTGTATCATGTGACGACCCTATTGTTCCTCAACTCCTATAAGAAGGCCCAAAATTATTGGGAATCTCGTCCACACTCTTCTGCTTTGTTCATTTTCCTTTCTTTGCTTGTCTATCCTCAGTTGGTGTAGGAGAGCTAACATCTCCCGTTATCTCTAAGTCAGTTTCTAAATCAATTATTATCAAATATTCACAAGAAGTGCATAACGAAACACTAGAATCATTACAAATATACTGACTTCCAGAAAAATTGCAACACCTAGAAGTGGTGGAAACGATTTTAATGAAATTTTTAGGAAACTTCTATTTTCATTAAACAAAGTGATGATTAAAATTTGAATAAAATCTAGCCAGTAGTTTTTGTTTTTTTGCCTGTTGTTTTCATAGCACATAGTAACCATAAATTTGAAGTATTAGACCATTTAGTAACTGCCAAATTTGCAAATTGTTGTTGTTTCTTTACAATTTCATTCTGAACTTGAAAACAATGCCGAGAGTACGTTAACATCAACATTTTGTCCAATTAAGTGATTTTGAACGTGGCCGTATTATTGGTATGAGAGAGGCCGGACTTTCGCTAAGAGAAATTGCTCGTCGTGTAAACCGAAATGTTTTATCGGTATTGAGATGCTGGTTCAAATGGTCCGAGGAAGGGGTTCAACATCGTCGCCGTGAATCTGGACGTCCTCGAAGGACTACAGATTGCGAAGAACGTCGCTTAAGAGTTTTGGCCACAAGAGATAGATTTGCAACATCTCGATCAATTGCAAATGATTGGATGAGAGGTATAGGACTCAGGATGTCAATGTCATCTGTTTTAGCCGGATAAGATCTTATGGGTTGCGTGCACATCGTCCATTTGTATGTATTCCTCTTACACCACTTCACCGTCTACGCAGACTAGAGTGGAGCAACGAAAGGGTTAATTCAGTTCAAGAATGGCATCAAATTGTGTTTAATGACGAGTCCCGATTTTGCTTGTGGGCCCACGATGGTCGTAAGAGGGTCATACGGATGCGTGGAGAACGTAAAAATCCAACATTTTTTGTGGAACGCAACACAGCCGTCACTCAAGGAGTTGTGATATGGAGTGCAATATGTTATGGTAGTAGATCACCCTTGGTCTTTATTGACGGCAACCTTAACGCACCTGGTTACATTGCTAATGTGCTACAACCAGTTGGCCTTCCATATCTTCAGGGGCTGCAAAATTCCATTTTCCAGCAGGATAATGCGCGCCCTCATACGGCAAGGGCTACTACACGGTTTTTGGAAGAATCTAACATTGCCGTCCTCCCATGGCCTGCTCGGTCGCCTCATTTGTCGGAATTGAACATGTATGGGATATGATTGGTAAGCGGCTGGGTAATTTACCGCAGTCTCCAGATAATTTACACGATCTTCAGCAACGGATTCAAGAAGCTTGGGATTATATACCACAAGCAGCTATAGATCACTTATTGATAGCATGCCAAGCCGTCTAGATGAGTGCATTACAAATATTGACGGAGCAACTCATTATTAAAAAAACTTATTAAGCTTTTGTTCTTGTTTTTTAAATATTAATCATCACTTTGTTTAATGAAAATAGACGTTTCCTGAAAATTTGATTAAAATCGTTCAACAACTTCTAAGTGTTGCAATTTTTTTAGAAGTCAGTATAGTATAATTGACTTGTGTAATAAGGTCTTAAATGTGAGTATAAATAAGTCTCATTTAAACTATGTAAAGAGACTAGTGCAATTTAGACAGAAGGCAAAGGTCAGTAATCGTTTCATTTATAGCTAACATTCAAAATATACAAAATGTCACTAATTCAAAGGAAGTAAAATTTCAGTGACTCAAGAATATGATAGAAATACCCTAAGTACTCGTAAAAAGTTAAATTGTATTCATACTAAGTTGAGGAAATTAAGTCGTGATAGCAAGATCAAAGAAAATGGAATATTTGCTCATTATACAGAACTGATTAAAGAATATCTCTACCAATATCAATTATACAAAAAGTTAGAGAGAAAAGTTGTTGGAAATTTTATTGTTATTTTTTTTCTGAAACGTAATTTTTATTTTCGCTTTGTGTAGACAACTATGTCCCTACGTAGGAATGGTAGTAGCGTAGCAGGTAAGCTTTCGAATAATGGCTTACCACATTTAATGTTTAATTCGATTTTACATTGCTTCACCGTGCACATTTCCTTCTTAACTCTGTTACACGTTTGTTAGTATCAGAACGATGTGGAATTTTGTGCGAAACGCTTGTTTATCTTTTTAATGATTAAGAAAACTTTAAGAATTGTGGGCCGTCAATGTAATCCTGTATTAATCTGATAGTCAAATAAACAACAGAAATGTGGCAACCTGTTACTTCACCTTATTAAAATTAAATTCTAATAGATTCTTATAAGAAGCATTAACGACAGTTTTTGTCTTGTCTTCCTGATACCACATAGATACAGCATTTACTAAAATTAGAATATATAATCTGAACAGTAATTAAAAGCTTTTTTATCTATCGACTTCCTTTTCGTATCCACTTCCTGTTTTCTATACCATATATAACGTTAAAAAAATTTGAAATAGATTATTTATATTGAACTCAATCAATCACGGAAATGAAGTACTGCATCGTTTTTCTACTGCTTTCGTTATCTTCAATTGAGAGTAAGTTATTATTATGATAACGCACTTTACATTTATATTGATTTAATTTTTCAGTGACATCGTTCGAATCATGCATGGTAGACTGTCTATCACGGGGGTGACCACTTGATGCTTGTTTTGGAATTTGTGATAACCCATGAAATAATAATAATCGGCAAATTAACTCTGTAATTGTTGTTTATTCGTGGTTACAAATGCAAAATAAAACCTAAAACTATTGTTTTGTTTTTAGATTTTAGATAATAATCTTGCCCCACCAAGCAAGAAAGTCGCTTATCTGCATGTTTTATAGTTTGAGTAATTTGCACTTTTGTCAATTTTTGCAGTTACGGTGAATTTTTTTAGCACATTACTTACCAAAAATAAATAAATTTAATTAAAAACATTTTTTCTTTAAACGTACGTTTGAATGGTTTAGACAATGTTATGTTTGAAATAATAACACTATTCTGGACTTCCATTGTCTATATTTTTTAATAGAATAAACACAACGTTTCGATTGCTATTGAATCTGCAATCGTCTTCAGGTGAATACTAACAAACTTAAAGACTACTGTAACTTATATACTAATACAAAGTTAGTGAAGCGATCAAGCGTACAAAGTTAATGAAGGAGGCGTTACCTTAGCTTAGACTAAGATTAGTCAGGCGTCCAATTAAGGGTTTCCACACATTGTTAATCTCTACGCTGGGTTGACTAAAGACATTCTTGTTGTTTTCGATAAACGCTGCTTGTTTCTGAGTTTTTTTTATTTTTTATCTTTCAGTGTTTAAAATAAAAGGATTTTTGTTTTTTTTATTAGAAGCCGTTACCACTTTTAAAAAATTTAAAATGTCATTTACTTTTCAAATTCTTGTAATTAGAAGCCGTTTTCACTTTTAAAAAATTTAAAATGGCATTTTTTTAAGATTCTTTTGATTAGAAGTTATTTCCAATTTTACAAAAATTAAAAATGGCATTTCTTCTTTCTGATTTTTTTAGATTTTGTTTTTTCTTTTGTCTATGGACTTTTGTTTTCTTTTGATTAGAAGCATTTTTTCTTTGGAAAGCTAAAAATACAAGTTTTAAAAAAATGACACTTCTTCTTTTAAAGAAACCAAAAATAGTATTTTGATTTTTTTAAATTCTGTTCTTTCTTTTGTCTTTGGACTTTTGTTTTCTTTTGATTAGAAGCCGTTTCTAAGTTTACGTATTTGTAAGTTATCGACTCTCGGAACGATGAACGAATGCAGTGAATGAAACTTTTATCAATGCCTTTATTGTTTATTATGGTAACGAAAACTTAAAGATATTTTAAAGGTATTTTCCCAATCATTGGACCTAAAAATTCGTTTAAAAAAGTAAAGGTAATGTTTTACTTTCTTCAATCACATGTTTAAAAAACTTCCCGTACAAAAATTGGTATTTTTGTACCAAGAAACAACCGTAATTTTGCAAATTTTCGAAATGAGATTTATAATTATTTGTTTTTGTTATTTTTGTCGGTTTTCAATGCGAAAATAAATAATTTTTATGCAGAAAAATAAATTTTAACAATGGAAAAAAATAAATTGTGATTTTTGGTTTTTGAGAATGTAAATCGAAATAATAGGTTTTTTTTCTTAAGAAATTTTGTGTATTTTGTATTTTCCGAATCTTCCGACCTAAAAATTTGTTTAAAAAACTAAAGGTAATGTTTTACCTTCTTCAACTACATGTTCAACAACTTCCCGTACAAAAATCGGTATTTTTGTATCAAAGCATTATTGAAGTTTGATTTATCAGAAGAATATGTGTTTATTACAGGCGACATTTTATATATATAAAACATCAGTATATGGTAAAAAAATAATTTAAATAAGCAAGTAGCAGTGGGTTTCAGGAACTTCCATACGTCTTCCTCAATCGTAGCCTTCAAGGAACATTTATTTGCGAGTTTTCATTACGTGAAGTCGCAAGTGTTTTTATTTCAATTTAAGTTTTTGTTTTATTTACATATCTAAGTAAGGTGAGTATTGAAATATAGTATTCTCTTTTCGTATTATTTGTGAATTTTACAACAAAAAGTATTACCTATCGTTCATTAGGTATATCCCTATAAGTAACGTAAGTATTTATTCCAAAATTTTCGTTTCGATGTACCCTTTTGTTTTGTGTTTGCACAAAATGGCGTTTTTGAGTAGGGGAAAGTTGGGTGAAACGGGATACTTAGTGTTCTAGGTCGTATAACTTCTTGAATAAAGCAATGCTGGGAACTATTTTTGGCTCCAGTTTCAGTTATTAATTGGCTTTGGATTGATACCATTTTTTATGCAAAAAACAGAAGCCACACGACAAAAAAAAATGTATAATAAAAAAGCAGCAAGTATCCCGTTTTATCCGACAAGGTGGATAAAACGGGATACTTAAGTTTGTATAGTTTCCATAACGTTTAGTCCCCAGCAAATAAGACACAACATGGCAAATAAAGAAAAGTTATTATTATTCTTAATAATATAAAAGGAAAGGTTAACAAAAAAAATATTTAAATATGTTACTGACAGAAGTCACAGGTAAAGACTTCGTCTTCGTCTTCCCCACTCCCGCACAAGCTTCATGGGCCCAGCCTTTGCAATGTTGACACTTTATCCAACCTTCTTCTGCCTTAGAATTGGAATAAAGTTCGTTGCAAAATATACAGGCTGCTTCTTCGCATTCATCTTCTGAACTTGAATCATCACTTTTTCTCAACTTCCTTCTTTTTATATTTTTTTGACCCTTGGTATCATTTTGTTTTTTGTCTCACGCTCGTTTCTTTTGCACTGCTACTGTCTTTCTTATTTGCGTTATTTATTGTTCTAGTCGTCATCCCATTGTCATTTATTTTGCCTTTTTTATTTAGTATGGCTATATGGGCTGTTTTTTCAGTATCTCCTAAGTTTAATTTTGGCTTCTTTGTAGGAAGTCTTTTAGAAATTGATTCTTCTAGTTCCTCTTTATATGGTGTCGATGTTAACACTGCAGTTTTACCCCTTCTTCTATCATTTAGATTTAATTTTCGTTCAGAACGAGGAACTGGAACAACCTGTTGTGGCGTTATAACAAAATTCTGCCTGGTATGGGAACATGAAGGAGTCGAATTTGCATAAAACTGCTCTGTAGGAATCGGTGTTGTGCTTGGTGGTTTTCTCAGTGGTGATCTCGGTAAACTTCTTGGTGGTGTCCTTGGTGGTGTTCTCGGTAGTGTTCTCAATGGTGTTCTAGGTGGAGAGTTTCTAGGTTCTGGTAACTGGTTATCATTTATTTCCCCTTGAGTGGGCCTATTTGTAGTCTCGGCCGGTTCAAACATCCAGTCTGGGAATATCTCTGTATTTAGTGGATGTATCCCAGTTTTTCTAAATCCGCTAACTGCGGTTTGGACGCTAGCGGCTTTCATAAAACATTTCCAAAAAGTTTACCTATTTGAGAAATAGTAATTGGCCTGCCTGGATGTTGTTGCATCCATCTCTGGACCTCTGAACTGTAATATGAGCTGAGTGGTGACGGTGTGTTGTATGTGGTGGAAAGCACAGTAACACAACACCGTTATCCCTAGCTCTATGAATTAGCTCTATATTCTTGGTATGGGTGACATGGCCATCTAGAAGCAAAAGAACTGGATTTTCTTTAGAAGGGTTGGAAAAAGCAATGAATTTATCGAACCAACTCAAAAATATTTCCGTTTGCATCCACCCTGAAGGATGGTAATGAGCTGTACTACCAGGGGAGCATCATCTAACAGTTCTGGCTTTGCCATAGCTCTTGGGAAAACGAACAACGGTGGCATGAATGCACCACTAGCACTCATGCAGATCTCTACTGTAACCAAAACTCTACGTTCAGCCAAAGACAAGCAGCCAACTTGTCGCTTTCCACGCAATGATAAACATTTAGACCGTTTTTTGGTACTGTCATAATCCCTGTTTCATCGACGTTATAAATACGCTCAGGGGTATTTTGTGTTTCTCCATCGTTTCAGTAATCAGCGAGAAAAATTTGTTTACGGAAGGCCTATTGAAACCCATTGCCCTAGCTAGTGAGGTTGGTTCAGGAGATCGAAGTTTAATAGTCGGATGCCGATTGAGAAAAGCATACAGCCATGCTTTACCAGCCTTTTTCTTGCTCTTATTAAATCTATTAGGCAAGCCGTTGCGTTCTGCTAATTCAAATGCCAAACATCTTAATGCATTGAGAGTTAAACCAAACAGGCGTGATTCCATACACAAAATATATTCCACTAATTCCTTTTCCTGAGCAGGACTAAAAACAAGTTTATGACGTCCTAGTCCTTTTTTTGCTGAATCCTCTCTGTTAAGAACACCCTGTTTAATTTTCTTCACCCTTGCTTCAATGGTTGTACGAGGAACCCCATATTCTTTAGAAGCTTTAAGATACCCCATTCTTCCCTCCAGTACCTCCTCAACAGCCTGACGCATACTGTTCTCATCCCAAGACTGCCTTTGCGTTTTTCTTGTATACTTTCCCATTGGAATTCTAGCCTGAAAAAGACATTGACAATGTAGTGTCCGGTTTTACCCAACTGTGGATTGCTAAAACATGTGACTATATGTTAATAACAAACAAAACAAATTCCTAGAACCTGTTGTACATAACTATAGTAAACAAACACAGTATCCCCTAAATCTACTCACCTTCAATTAATTTTGTCTGTAAACTAAAAAACCACCTCTTACGCTATCTAGAGTGAAACTAGAGTTGGTAGATGACTTGCTGGCCATCTGTAGGTACCGAGAGTTATCATTTACGGTCATATCCGATACATCGTACTGCATGTTTTGAAATATAACAGGGTATCCTGTTTTACCAGACCATTCTGTTTTACCCAACCTCCCCCTACATGTTTTTCCAATTCGTGTACAAAAGAAAATTAACTTGAGGTGTTCTATCTTAAATTATTCACTTTTGCTACACCTACTCGTATTTACTCAAAATGATTTTGAAGTACATGTTAATGCAATTATGTCTATAAACTGTCGTTTTACAAACATTGATTATCTTTTTTTTTATATTCAGATAAAAATACTTTCTTGATCATTTTATCCATTTTGTGAAAAAAAATTTTTATTCTCATTTTAATCAGGTCTTTCAAACTAAAAAATTTTTTTCATTGATATCTTTCTTGTATTTGTATAAAAATGCATTCTTGAAATATCTTTTAATTTTGCGTACAAAAAGTTTTCACTTTTAATATTCATTGTCTTCTGTATTTCCAACAAAGGGCGAACTTAAAGTACATGTTATTCTACAACAAAATTATGTTCTCGAGTGCCGTTTGTCAATCATCAATTTTATTTTATTCAAATAAAAACGCTTTTTGAAGTATATGTTGAATTAATTTTGCGTAAATTTTTTTTTTATTTCTCATTTTAATCACGTTTTTCAACTTCAGTTGTATACTTTATTCTCCAGTTTTTTGTATTTACACTAAAGATTCTTTAAATACATGATTTTGCAGTTTTGGGTACAAACTTTTTTTTCTTGATTACCTTTTTTTCATTTTTTAAATTTCATATCCTTCTTAGTTGGGATTTACATATAAATGCGTTCAATTACCGTTCAAATATATTACAAAAATTTTTGTTTTTATTTCATTTAGTTTAAAAGCAACAAAACGCGGTAACTCTTCCTAAAAATTTTTTTCTTTATTACAGATTTTAAAATTTTTATGTTTTTGTAAAGTCAACAACATCGTTCTTCAAAAAATGGTTTCAATTCTAAAAGTACTACACAAAAATGGTTTTCTTGACTGCAGTTTTTAGATTTTTGTTTACTTTTTCTGTTTGTATTTACGTTGTAATGTGTTTTGGAATTACATAATTTATCACTTATTTTTGGCATTTGCATTAAAATGCGTTTTTGAAATACACCATGTTTCTTCAATTTTCTATTCAACTAAATTTTACCTAGAATCAGTCATCCATGACGTTTTCCATGTTCAATTATTCAGTTTTCTACTTTTTTGTTGTATTTTCAAACATTTTTTAAATGTTATGTACAAAAAATTTTTTTCTTGGTTTTTCCCGTTTTTCACTTTATGTACAAAAACATTTATTTTTTAGAATATGATGCGTAAACTTACTTTATAAAAAAAACGATGTAACCGTAGGAAACTAACCAAGATAGTCGACATACAATTTTTTTGAGTAAGAAAAGTTAGCGTACCAGCCGCCGAGTTGAATCTCCACAATTTGGCGAGCGAAGCGGGCCGTGCCTTTATCAAATTTGCATTGAAACGGTTTTGTTTGAGTAGGAAAAGTTAGCGTACGAGCCGCCGAGTTTGATCTTTACAATTTAGCGAGTGAAGCAAACCGTGTTTTTATTAAATTTGCATTGAAACTATTTTTGTGAATATGAAAAGTCAGCGTACAAGCCACCGAGTTGGATCTTTACAATTTGGCGAGCGAAGTGAGTCGTGTCTTTATCAAATTTGCATTGAAACAATTTTTTGAGTAAGAAAAGGTAGCCCTGTGCCCCTAGATTGCCGTGAAGCGACACACCCCATCGATCGAAGCGGCGCTGGGCTAGGATCGCGAAAGCGACCATAGTCATATATTAATATATTTATAACAATATTAATAATATTAATAATAATAATTTATTTCATCTCTAACGCCATATCAAACTATGGATCAGATAAGTCACAGGGATACTATAAGTATAAATAAATATAAAATATGTGTAATAAAATATATAAATATTTGTACACGCAATACTATATATACATACGTACATCTTTTACAACTTGTCACAGATTAAAAAAGAGAAAAAATATAGTTGTTTACAGAAAGCTATTCTGAACATTTAAAAAATTTCTCTATGGAATAGAACGCCTTTTTCCTCAAGTAAAGTGTTAGTTTCTTTTTTAAGAGAGTGAGACTGTTAACATCTTTAATTTGATTAGGCAATTGGTTAAAGATAGTTAATCTTAATACATAATGCGTCTTATTAGATGTACAAAACGGTACTCGAAAATGATTGTTTTTCCTTGTATCGTATTTGTGAAAACTCGCGTTGGTAGCGAATTTTGCTTTATTAAGAATATGTATTTACATACTTCAACAATATATAGACACAGTAAAGTTAAAGAACAGAGTTTTGGACGTTGTGTATCTGTTGGCCCCGGCTATTGTTCTAATTAATCGTTTCTGGGTAATAAACACCTTTGTTGCTGCTGGTGAGTTGCCCCAAATGCGAATTCCATACCTTAGACGTGAGTCGACAGATGCGATAAATCAGTAGCTGTCTCTTATCGAGGTAGGTTTTTAGAAAACGTAATTGATAACATGTGCAATTTAAGGCTACCATTACTTTGTCACACTGGGGCCTCCAGCTTAAAGTTTCATCCAGTATTATTCCCAAAAATTGAACTGCACTGGATTTTAATACGTTATTTCCTAATGTGAAAATGGTTTCGTCAAGCTTATTAGTGTTTTAATAATTATGGAACTGCACTAAAACTGTTTCTTTTTTCATTCAAAAATAAGTTATTGTTATACCAGTTTGTTATAGATGCCATACTATTTTGCAGTTTGACTGCCAATTCTGATTTTTTACGACATGAAACAATTACCGACGTGTCATCCGCATATGATGTAACTACAGCATTCGTGTTCAGGTAACGTGTTAG
This sequence comes from Abscondita cerata, assembly GCA_030710515.1. Classification (NCBI taxonomy): domain Eukaryota; kingdom Metazoa; phylum Arthropoda; class Insecta; order Coleoptera; family Lampyridae; genus Abscondita; species Abscondita cerata. Next base: position 31,002 of record JALBCR010000274.1, read on the forward strand.
ATCATTTACATACAACATGAAGAAGACTGGTGCTAAGATTGAGCCTTGCGGCGTACCGATGTATTGTTATAATGTTTTGGATCTTATATTTTGAAACGACATTTTTTTGTCATTTTTTATGTATAGTTCAACGTGTTGTTGTCTGTTTTTTAAAAAATTTTCAATCCAAAGTAGTGGTACCTCGCTGATTTAGTACGTGTATAATTTTTTTAAGAGTCTGTTGTGGTTCATTCAGTCAAAAGCCTTTATCACGTCACAGAAAATGCCAATAGGAGTTTCCTTGTTTTCTATAGTTTTTATGATCTTTCCATAACAAATTGAATAGCATCTGATGTGGACATATTGGATCTAAAACCAAATTGGCTCGATTCCAGTATGTTACATTTGTTTGTCAATTTTTCTAATCTATCCAAAAAAGAATATTCAAAAATTTTTGAAAAACTTGAGGCAATTGAAATTGGTCTGTAATTATTAGGGTCCTCCAACTCATCTTTTTGTGAATTGGTACTATTCTTGATAATTTTAGAACCTCTGGAAATTAACCACATATTTTTGGCAAATAATGTGCTAAAAATTCAGCGTAACTGCATAAATTTAAAAAAGTGCAAATTACTCAAAACTAAAAAACATGCAGTTACGAATTTCTTACTTGGTATGGCAGGATTATTATCTAAAGTTTGAAAACAAAACAACAGTTATAAGTTTTATTGTGCATTTGTAACAACGAATGAACAACAATTACAGTGTTACTGTACCAATTATTCACAAACTTGTTCACATTCATCAAGTATTGAGTTAAGTATACTCCCCGGTCGTGACTTACAGACTTTCTTACATGAATGTAATTTTGCCACTGAAAAAAATGAAATTAATGAAATATAAAATGAGTTACCGTTCATAATAATAACTTACTCGCAATTGAAGTTATCGAAAGCAGTAGAATAACAATGTAGAACTTCATTTCATCGATTGATTAAGATCAATATAAACTATTTTAAATTTTTTAACATTATATAGTGTAAAACGCAGGAAGTGGATACGAAAAGGAGGTAGATTGGTAACAAAAACTATTAATTACTGTTAAGATTATATGTTCTAATTTTAGCAAATGCTGTATGTGGTTTCAGGAAGGCAAGATAAAAAATGTCGAAAAGTAACTTGTTTTCTGCTTGGGCATAGAACTTTTCTTCTGCCTTAATTCCCTCATTTATGGCTCTTATATGAATTTATTAGAATTTAATTTTAATAAGGTGGATAACAGTCGGTCATATTCCTGATCTTTATTCGACTATCAAATGAATACAGGATTACATTTACGGCCCTCAATCTTAAAGTGCAAAGTATCGTTTCGGTACCGTTCTATTTCACTTTTTCCAAATATTACAAAAGTATGTATTCGTAACATACAAGCTATGAAATCATGTTTTCAAAGTCATCCTCCAACTTTCCGATATAACATGAACTTTATGTTTCTTCATATCAGTTACGGCTCCTAGTGGTCAGGTTTAGTCATTTCTCTCACCGTTTTTATTTATAAGAATTATTATCTCTGATCTCTAGGATTTACCATTTTTGAGATATAGCTGCTTCGTATCCTTATCGAGACACCCTGTAGTAAAATATGGTAGACTTTGACAATCCAATTAAATTGTCTTTTGAACAATATTACATTACATATTATTACAATATCACGCAGACAAACATCGATTTGTTACAATTCAATTGAAAGATAATTCAAAAATTTTCAATATATCTCCTCACAATAATTACATCTATTGTCCACAAATTCATATATATTTTGCCCTGACCCGAAAAAGTATTGACTTGATAAGGGGGCGATAAAAATGGAATCAATGTAAACTATAAGTTTTGCGACACCTAGTGTCTATGTAGTTTGCCACTATTCTCTCTTTCTAAAAGAAGATATGTAATAGTAAAATCTGAAAACAAAACAACAGTTTTAGGTTTTATTGTACATTTCCGTTAAATAAGCAACAATTACAGTGATACTTGTTCTCTATAGTTTTATGATCTTTCCATAACAAAATTGAATAGCATCTGATGTGGACATATTGGATCTAAAACCAAATTGGCTCGATTCCAGTATGTTACATTTGTTTGTCAACTTTTCTAATCTATCTAAAAAAGAATATTCAAAAATTTTGAAAAACTTGAGGCAATTGAAATTGGTCTGTAATTATTAGGGTCCTCCAACTCACCTTTTTTGTGAATTGGTACTATTCTTGATAATTTTAGAACCTCTGGAAATTAACCACTTTGAAATAATAAATTTATTAGATAAGTTAAAGGCATAATTGTAACATCAGCAATTGCTTTTATTAGAAACAAGGAATACCGTCCGGCAAAGCAGATTTTTTGTTTTTAAGTTTTTTTACTATTATTGACAATAGCTCTGATTCGCACATTAGCAGAAGGAACAAACTCTTTGGGTTGTAACTAATCTGTGAAATGTTGTGATTCGATCTAGATTTTTGTCTTAGACGTGATATTTTTGAGGGAGCGTCTCTGAATTGCGTATTAAAATAGTTGGCAATTTCGGTAGGATCAGTAATATTCCCTTTATTTGTTTTAATTTTATATCTGTGAGGCTTATTTTTATTTTTTTTTTGGTTTCGTTAATAAAGGACCACACTCATTTACTTGGATTTTCAGAGTTTAAAATTTAGTTTTGAATAAACATTTACCGAGTACGTATAATAAGGACACGGTGGTGTTTTTTTGTTTGCAGGTACAATTGTTTAACAATTGGGAAATCTTTTTTTAGTATGTTTGTAGTTTTTAACTTGATGGCACTGGACAATCTGACTTCGGCATTTTCCCATTATTATTGTTATTACGGGAACACGTTTTAATACTTTGATAGGGAAAACTATGTTTAAAATGCTTTAACAAAATGTTTAAATCAACAGAAAAACACCAAAAACTGCACCAAAAACTTGACTCGGACACGTGTTTCAACAGCTAAGCTGTTATCATCAGCGATACCGATACTAAAAATAAAAACAACGGGAAGCATATATATATATATATATACTATCTGCTTATCACGCATCGTTAAACTTTAATTGATTCTTAGATAAGCTTAAATAATTCCGAAAATCCTAATGGACCGTTATCATTATAATTCATAAGCAAATTTCTGTTTTTAAAAATTTCTAAACTTTCATAAGAATCAAGTTCGTTTTTATTATCTACCCTCTTAATTAATTCAATGTCGCCTACTCTATGGCCATTTTCAAGCATATGCATGGCAACACTGGACCTATCTGTGCGATGATATTTGACATGAGCTACGTGCTCTTTAAACCGAGTTTTAATAGGTCTCTTGGTTTGCCCTATATATACTTGGTTACAGTCTTTACAATTAATTTTATATATTCCCGATTTATCACACATTTCTATTGGGTTTTTCGGATTGCCTAAAAGATTTTGCAAGTTGTTATTACTAGAAGTCACTGTTTGATAATTAAATTTTGAAAATATTTTTGAAGACCTTTTGTGTATGTGGGATAATTTGGTAATTTGACATATTTCTTATCTATTTTGCTATTACTAGTTCCTAACGTTGTAATGTTTCTAATGTTTAACTTATGTTTATGTTTTTAATTTTTAAAAACAGAAATTTGCTTATGAATTATGATGATAACGGTCCATTAGGATTTTCGGAATTATTTAAGCTTATCTAAGAATCAATTAAGTTTAACGATGCGTGATAAGCAGATAGTATATATATATAAGCTTCCCGTTGTTTTTATTTTTAGTATCGGTATCGCTGATGATAACAGCTTAGCTGTTGAAACACGTGTCCGAGCCAAGTTTTTGGTGCAGTTTTTGGTGTTTTTCTGTTGGTTAAATAGATGCTGCAGTTGGTGTTCCTTTCCTTTGAAAATGTTTAAAAATGCATTGAAAGCTCCATTTTTATCTGTTTGTAATAATACCGTTCTCCAAGTTTGTTCTTGTAATATATATTTGAAATTGGTTATTTTTTCGCGTGTAAACTTTCTGACCCGTTTTGTAAAACTTTTATTTCTAGTATTGCAATTTAGATTTGAATGAAAGAGCCGAAAGAGGATTGCATTGTGATTAGAGTTTAACAGTCTCATACTGAACAGATTGTATATTTGTAAAAATGTGGTCTAAGATTTTGTCTTCCCTTGTGGGGGTATTTATTAAACTCAACATATTATATGTGTGTAGTAAATTACATACCTATCATGTACTAAAATAGTTTATGTCCCTAATTTGATCCACATTGAAGTCTCCCATTAATATCAGATGTCTATTAGACCTAAACAAGTAATCGATAACTGAATTTAGTTTAAGATAAAATTGATTAAAATCGCTACTTGCTGATCTGTAACAAGTTAGAATAACAGCGTCGGTAGAGTTGTTGAAATATGTACGCCACACCGAACCACATATTTCAAAAACCTTTTCTATGCAGAATCTAAAGCCGTTACACTTACATTATTGTGACACCATACTCCTACACCACCACCTTTGTGTACAGATTGGAAATAATATGATGCCCTCTTAAAATTTGGAAAATTTACATTGTCAATAGAAACGATATTATGCCACGTTTCTGTGAAGCAGACAAATTTAATATTGAATTTATTACCTAAATAATCTGATGTCAAAAAGTTGACTTTTTCATCTGTTAGTGACCAACAGTTCATTAATAAAGATAAAGTTGTGTAGGTCAAGAACGATTTTAACACTTGCATACTGTTGTGGGTACTTAGATGATATTTGCTCACATAATAGTACTTCTGGAAAGTGCTCTTTCAGGTAGTTTACTACATCATTTGTTGTCGTTTTTGGATTAAGTCGCGATACGAATAAAATACATTTTTTTGGAACTACTTGTAGGGTAGTTTTGTCAGATTTACCAATTACGCTTTATTCGGCGTTCGTCTTATGATTGTTTTTTTTTCACTACTTCTATCCACGAATTTAAATGCTCATCGGCATTACTGTTGTCATTTCGATTTGTGTTCACATCGTTTTTAATTGAGTTATTTAAGTCATTGTTCTTAATCGAATTTGCAGTACCTGATTGATTAGCAAGAACCGGATTCATTTCGTTAACGACTTGTGGCGGTGGTTGTGACACTAGATTATTAAATTTTCAGGTATTCTAGTACCAAAAGGTACTCTTACTTTAAGTCATTAGGATACACCGTTTTCTAGAAAAATGTAAAACCTACGTTTTTCATTGTCAAATTGTTGTCAGTTCGCGAAGTTTATCTTTTAATTTTTTACTTTACCAGGCGCCATCTTCAAAGAGCTTTAGCTCCCTTAGGAATCATTTTCGGACTAGGTGAATTGGGTTAAATTGTCTTAAAATTATCTGAGGAATCTCCGGTCTTCGTTTGTCAGGAGAGCTTCTGGACACCCTGTATAATGACAGCTGTTTGTACACTCATGAAATTTAAAACTTGGACGCCACAATTTCTGTAAACAAAAGTTTGCACATTGTGAAGCGGGCTTAAGGGTATGATTTACAATTCTAACAGCAGGTAGTATCAGCAGAGGTTATCTTATAGAAGGACTGTAGAATGAATCATTACACTAAGCACGTTTTAGAAAATAGGTAATTTACGTTGCTTACTTAATTTTTTCTTTAAAGAATATATTTGAAGGTATCGCTAATTAAACACCATAGCTCGATTAATTATCGAATCAAAATTTTGTTTAGGAAATGTTTACAAAATAAAATTAGAAATAATTTTGATTTAAAAAACGTCTACAAGCAATAACTTTTAAATTAAATCAAAAACTAAACATGGTTATTTGGGTTGACTGATTATTACTTATTTTTAAATAAATCTAACCTACTAATTATTGTAAGTTATTAAAAAAAAATCATTAAACTCTCTATTCATAATATTTAGTCCTTACAAAATGTATATTTTATGACGTTTCATTTTTTTCTGTAGTTAATATAAAAAGTGAAAATAAAAACTAAGGCAATTCTTATTGTCAACGTATATATTTAGTTTTTTGACAAGAATTTATTACATAATTATAATTAAGATACCAAGTTATAGTTTAAAATTAAATTTTTTTTTAAATAAAGGTATTACTATATAAATAAATATAAGAAATCAATAATGGGTGTGACCTCCATTATTATTGATACATTCTTGGAGGCGTCTGCTCATTGACGCTATCAAGGTATCAATATAATTAATATTAATCGTTTCCCATGCGGTATCAATGGCTGCAATTAGTGCATTACGGTTTACTGGTATAAAATTTGGCCCTTGTTGTCTTCGGATAACAGCAAGTATTCGAGCCCAAACATTTTCGATAATGTTAAAATCTGGGCTTTTGCTGGCCAGGGTAACAGCTCCAAGTTATTTTCTCGTATCCAATTGCGCACAACCCGCGAAGTATGAATAGGGGCGTTGTCCTTTAACAACAAAAATACATTATGAAAATGTTAATTCAACAGATCCCGAACTATTTTTGGAGAAAGTATAGTGAAATAAGAATACTTACTTGTTGGAAAATATAATCTTTGTCTGGATAAAACACTTCGACTGAAGGTTTCATAATAGTTTCCAAAATATCTAAATACGCAGCAGAATCAAGACGTCCATCGATAGCCCAACAAACTCCTGGACCCCGCGCGCTAACCCAACCCCAACATTCACAGAAAAATAACCACTTCGTTTTTAGGACATATGTGATTATTTTCGTAACGAGTTCCTTCCATTCTAAAAACTTTTAGTGGTCCATCGTTGCGGCTATTGAACGTTTTTTCGTCGCTAAAAATCACTCGATTCCAAAATTTCAAAGGTTCGTTCACATATCGCCTTGCAAATTCCAGGCGACGTCTCATATTTTCGTCACTGAGAACTAGTCTTTTTTGTGCAGTTATACGGCATCCGGGAAAATGTGTATCTGCTATAGCCCTGGAGTATGTAGCAAATGGTTGTTCTGTTACGTAATGAAACAACTCGAGATCTTGAGCACGTGTAGATACTTTAGGTCTACCACTTCCGATGGCTCTTCCAAAGTGTGTTCAAGATTCCATTTTACTCGGTAATGCCCTACGGTGCTTTTTGGTATATCTAACATACGTGAAGTTTCACGCACGCTACGGCCCGCCGCCGAAACAATCAGCACCGAGATGAGGTGGCATTTTCACAACACTTGAAATTTTAAACTAAAATGGAATTTACATTTCTTACTTTATTTATTGGTTCACACTACCCCTTCTCAAACAGTAGGTAATTGTTTATTTATTACATACTTCTAATGACCAATGTAACAACCCTTAGAGCAATATGACTCAAAGGAAGTAAATTAAACAAGCAAGGATATTCTATTGTTATTGAAACTTATTCATAAAGTAAAAGCCATTTCCTTATAATGCTAATGGACAGGATTTTCTTTTAAGTATTAAGATTACAATAGAGGACTTATAAACTTTCGAAAATATCTAATTATAAATATTTACACTGCAATTGCGCTTTTTCCTTAATAATTTCTTAGCAATAACATACACGTTCTTGGTTTTAAGTTGTCATAAATTTGATATGATATAAATTTGTGTTTCTAATATTACATCACAAACTAATCTTTATTCGCCAAAAAAATTGTTGCTTAAGTTGTAAAGCTTCGTACACACCTGAACAACAAACCGAGCAACAAACATAACAACGAACCGAAAGTCAAACAGAACGACAAACGATCTTTTATGATTTCCACAATCCGAACAACAAACGGAACGTTTGTGCTGTTCCCATAATTATTTTCAGTAGTATTTTTATTATTGAGAAGAGAAAATTGCGGAAAACAAGAAGATAGTGCCAACCAAATTTTTACGCACAAAGAAGAGTAAAAATTATAATTTACTTCGCTTTTTTTTATTTTGAAATTTCCCGCCCAAATGATGCTAATAGGGACATCATTTTTTTCTTGCATTCTTAAACACTGATTAATTTAAAACATTTTTCTTCTGTCAACTCCATAATATTACCTAAAACACAACAAACCCACAAAAGGGAGGACAAAAATAAATAATTTAATTCTCCCGCATAAGTTTGTTCGCCGTTTTGTTTAGATTCGTCCAAACCTGCAAACGCATTCGCGCGCATTTTCTTTGATGTCGGAGAAAAACCGACAAGTTGCGGGAACGCCGCAAACCGTTCGTGGAACAATCAGGACTTGCGAATCTGTTCTAAAATTCGTACGTAGCACCGTCCAAATTAATGTTCCGATTGCCGTTCGGTTCGTTGTTCTGTTTGTTCCTCGGTTTGTTGTTCAGGTGTGTACGAAGCTTTACAATAAGCATATTAATATGAACTATATCTTATGAAAGGAGAGTTATGTAACTATAATTAACGACTTAACGTTACGTTAGTAGATTCCATTTACTATTTACACATATTTTCTTGGAACATTCGATAATTAACTATCGGGATATGATGACCCTATACTTCGCAGGTTGTGCGCAACTGGATACAAGCAAATAACTTGGAGCTGTTACCCTGGCCAGCAAAAAGCCCAGATTTTAACATTATCGAAAATGTTTGGGCTCGAATACTTGCTGTTATCCGAAGACAACAAGGGCCAAATTTTATACCAGTAAACCGTAATGCACTAATTGCAGCCATTGATACCGCATGGGAAACGATTAATATTAATTATATTGATACCTTGATAGCGTCAATGAGCAGACGCCTCCAAGAATGTATCAATAATAATGGAGGTCACACCCATTATTGATTTCTTATATTTATTTATATAGTAATACCTTTATTTAAAAAAAAAGTTTTCATTTAATTTTAAACTATAACTTGGTATCTTAATTATAATTATGTAATAAATTCTTGTCAAAAACTAAATATATACGTTGACAATAAGAATTGCCTTAGTTTTTATTTTCACTTTTTATATTAACTACAGAAAAAATGAAACGTCATAAAATATACATTTTGTAAGGACTAAATATTATGAATAGAGAGTTTAATGATTTTTTTTAATAACTTACAATAATTAGTAGGTTAGATTTATTTAAAAATAAGTAATAATCAGTCAACCCAAATAACCATGTTTAGTTTTTGATTTAATTTAAAAGTTATTGCTTGTAGACGTTTTTTAAATCAAAATTATTTCTAATTTTATTTTGTAAACATTTCCTAAACAAAATTTTGATTCGATAATTAATCGAGCTATGGTGTTTAATTAGCGATACCTTCAAATATATTCTTTAAAGAAAAAATTAAGTAAGCAACGTAAATTACCTATTTTCTAAAACGTGCTTAGTGTAATGATTCATTCTACAGTCCTTCTATAAGATAACCCCTGCTGAGACTACCTGCTGTTAGAATTGTAAATGATACCCTTAAGCCCGCTTCACAATGTGCAAACTTTTGTTTACAGAAATTGTGGTGTCCAAGTTTTAAATTTTATGAATGTACACCAAACTAAAATAACCTTTAAGGGATGACGTCACATTCAGATTCCTAATTGGTTACATTGTAACAAAATTACAAGAATTAATTGCATCGCATGAATCACGTTTCTTCTACGATACTCGTTCGCCGTGCTAAGTATACCTACTCATGAAATTCGCTAGCAGAAACACCTACATCTATGTTACCGTTGACGTGCCATTGTTTACAGCATTTAAAATGTTAACCCAACAAAATAAATCAACAACATTGGTCATAATGTGAAAAATCAATTTCTCGTGTTTGTTGTAATTGGAGAAAAATCCAGCCATGTACTTATCGCTATAAATACTAAACTTTAATTAATTATTAGTTTTATTTAAGCACTTCAAAGGGACATGCGTTAAATGTAATTGGTTAAAAAAATGGGAAGTGAGAAGGTAAAACAATATATTTTTGTTAAGTCCTGTATTACCCTGTTTTTTTAGCTACTATTTCGACTTGAACAACCTCACGGACAAGGCGATGTGTACATTGCTTGGCAAAAAGGTTCTGGAAACTACTTGGCTACAACTGGTGTTGATTCTACGGTAAATATTTTTGATCGTTATGGACAAATTTATGAGAGGATTAGACTTCAAGGGTATTTATTAAATTAGATCTTGAGATTTTTTATACTTTTAACATAAATGTTTTAGATTATGTAGCTGATTTGGATGGGATTCAGATGGTGATTCTTTAGCAATAATTAGTCAATCCGCCCAACTTATACTGTGGGATGCAAATACTTCAAAGAAACATGCTGTTGATATTGGCTTACGTGACACCATGACATGCATATTATGGGGAAATCTGCTCCGTTACTTGCTGTCGGTACAGCTAAAGGAAACGTGTCCATTTATAATCATGCTACCTCTAAGTAAGAATATATTTTTGTTTATTTTAACACATTTATGGTGTAGTGTACGATAGGCGTACATCCCGATTATAACCATCTGTCGGCATGTGTTATCTAATTAATGTTTTGTATAAACTCAACGGCTACAACTAGGACTTTGGTATTATATTACGGCTAGAAGTAAAGGTTATGTGCCACCAGTGGCACATTTATTTTAAGATTAGAGTTTTTTATAGTTGAGATTAGGTTGTTAAAAACACAACATTTTTCAAGAAGAATTTATTTTGATCAAATGAAATCGTTGGAAGATAAATTAAAACCTAAATTATTAAAGTTATTTTAAAAAAAACCTATATTTGCGGTTGTCATTGCATGGGCGATTGGTGGCATAAGACATTCACAACTAGAAATTGCTAAAAACTATAGTGGTCCAACTGTATGTCTGCAAACAACCTCTTTGTTGCGAATGTCTTAAATGGGTTTATTATAATTCTTATTTTATTTCTAATTTTATGCTTTGGCATTTCATTTTTACGTTAGTGTTAGGACATTCACACTCACTGTGATCTGCGAGTCCCATCACATTTTTATACGTTTTTTTTTAATAAATTATATTTCAAATTCCAAAAATTAGGGCAATGTTTATGGTGACAAAGTTTTTCTTTTTCTAGAACAAAATAGGTATATACATTTCCAGATGCGTCAATGAACTTTTTTGATGAGGAGGTATTGAAGAGTTGAAAAATGAAACTTAAGCAGCTTTCGCTTAAAAAGTCATATCCAATATCATATCTGACATTTTCATGAAAAATGAATTAGCACGTGTATGATACGCTTTCAACACTTTGTATAGTCACTGACACGATATCCTTTGAGGCAGTGGTTTACCTGTCGATTTCACTATATCTTGTCCTCAACTACTGTACTAGAATGTTGTAGTTACATATTTTTGGCAAATAATGTGCTAAAAATTCAGCGTAACTGCATAAATTTAAAAAAGTGCAAATTACTCAAAACTAAAAAACATGCAGATACGACTTTCTTACTTGGTGGGGCAGGATTATTATCTAAAATTTGAAAACAAAACAACAGTTTTAGATTTTATTGTACATTTCCGTTAAATAAGCAACAATTACAGTGATACTTGTTCTCTATCGTTTTTATGATCTTTCCATAACAAAATTGAATAGCATCTGATGTGGACATATTGGATCTAAAACCAAATTGGCTCGATTCCAGTATGTTACATTTGTTTGTCAACTTTTCTAATCTATCTAAAAAAGAATATTCAAAAATTTTTGAAAAACTTGAGGCAATTGAAATTGGTCTGTAATTATTAGGGTCCTCCAACTCACCTTTTTTGTGAATTGGTACTATTCTTGATAATTTTAGAACCTCTGGAAATTAACCACATATTTTTGGCAAATAATGTGCTAAAAAATTCAGCGTAACTGCATAAATTTAAAAAAGTGCAAATTACTCAAAACTAAAAAACATGCAGATACGACTTTCTTACTTGGTGGGGCAGGATTATTATCTAAAATTTGAAAACAAAACAACAGTTTTAAGTTTTATTGTGCATTTATAACAACGAATGAACAACAATTACAGTGTTACTGTACCAATTATTCACAAACTTGTTCGCATTCATCAAGTATTGAGTTAAGTATACTCCCCGGTCGTGACTTACAGACTTTCTTACATGAATGTAATTTTGCCACTGAACAATGAAATCAATGAAATGTAAAATGAGTTACCGTTCATAATAATAACTTACTCGCAATTGAAGTTAACGAAAGCAGTAGAATAACAATGTAGAACTTCATTTCATCGATTGATTAAGATCAATATAAACTATTTCAAATTTTTAACATTATATAGTGTAAAACGCAGGAAGTGGATACGAAAAGGAGGTAGATTGGTAACAAAAACTATTAATTACTGTTAAGATTATATGTTCTAATTTTAGCAAATGCTGTATGTGGTTTCAGGAAGGCGTGATAAAAAATGTCGAAAAGTAACTTGTTTTCTGCTTGGGCATAGAACTTTTCTTCTGCCTTAATTCCCGCATTTATGGCTCTTATATGACGGCCGACAAGGAGGACGCAGTCATCGAGGATTTCTATGAACAACTGGAATCACTGATGAAAATGACTAAACAGACCGAAGTTACAGTGATTGTCGGTGACTTAAATGCTAAAGTCGGTAAGGGGATTGTGGAGGACACTGTTGGTAATTTCGGACTGGGCATTAGAAACGAGAGAGGAGATCGATTAATACGCTTCTGCCAAGAACAACAACTGGTGATCTTAATCTTAAACGTCTTGAAAACAAAAGACCTCAAAATACTGCTATAAACATTAGAAAGCTAAACAACGCTGACATCAGACAACAAATACAAGAAACATTGAACAAGGACATCGAGAATTTAAAATTATCCACAGCCGACGAATTCTCACAGTGGACCACAATTAGGAAAACTATTGAAGAAACCAGTACAACATTTTTGAAGCAGGACCGTACTAAAAGAAGGAATGGATGACTGATGAAATACTTGATATGATGGAAGAGAGAAGAAACTACAAGAACAAGAATCCAACAAAATATCATGAAACTCATATCAAAATAAGAGCAAAAATTAAAGAAGCGAAAGAGCTTTGGTTGACGGAAAAGTGCAGTAAGATCGAGGAATGTGAAAGGAGGTACGACTACCACAATCTGCATAAACGGGTGAGAGAATTAACAAATGGACGGACAAACAAAAGAACACCTACTAGCCTATTAGATCCAAATGGCAACCTGATGATTCGAAACTAATTGAGATGTGGGAGACGTATGTGAAAGAACTTTTCGATGCTGAGCGAACAGACAATTGCACGGAACATGACGATATTTGCGGGCTCTCTATTATGAGATCTGAAGTAGAAAAAGCAATTTTATCCCTAAAAAACGATAAGGCTCCAGGTCCCGACAACATTCACGGAGAAATCCTGAAACTTTTATGCACAACCAATGACTATTTTCTCGACATTCTGACGAACATGTTTAAGAATATCTATGACAGTGGAAAAATCCCTGAAGACTGGATACAGTCAACTTTTGTGGCGATACCCAAAAAGTCTAGTCCAAAATATTGTGAAGATCACCGCTTAATAAGCCTCATTAGTCATATAACTAAAGTATTTACCAGGATCATCCATAACCGAATATATCACAGATGCGAAATGAACATCTCCGAATCACAGTTTGGTTTCCGCAATGCACTGGGCACCAGAGAAGCGATATTCAGCCTGCAGGTTCTTATTCAACGATGCAGACACATGAAAAAAGACGTCCATCTATGCTTTATTGATTTCTCAAAAGCGTTCGATAACGTCCAACACGACAGACTTTTAGAGGTGTTAAGGCAGACTGGCATCGATGGAAAGGATATCCGAATAATATCCAACCTCTACTGGAACCAAACTGATAAAATAAAAGTTAATAACGCGTTCAGCAACAAAATTGCTATCAAAAAAGGAGTAAGACAGGGCTGCATCCTATCACCTTTACTATTCAATATATACTCCGAACAGATCTTCAGAGAGGCTCTAGGCGAAGCATCGGAAGGAATCAAGATAAATGGTGAGACAATTAACAATGTCAGATATGCTGATGATACGGTGATCATCGTAAACGATAACAAGGAACTGCAAAGACTCATGCAAAACATCCAAACAACAAGCAACAAATATGGACTCCCAATAAATGCGTCGAAAATTAAATGTATGTGTATAACAAGAAATATTCAAACACCAATCAACCTTAATGTAAACAACAAAAACATTGAACAAGTAGAATCATACACATACCTTGGAACTACCGTGAATTCGGACTGGTACCAATCAAGAGAAATCCGTTCACGAATTGAAAATGCTCGAGTCACGTTTAATAAGATGAAAACCTTATTTATCAGTAAGAGTATATCCCTTAAACTAAAATTAAGATTAGTTAGATGCTATATTTTCTCTGTCTTATTCTACGGAGTAGAGGCCTGGACAACAACAGAGGCAACTTTAAAGAGGTTGGAAGCTTTCGAAATGTGGATTTACCGGCGCATTCTTCGAATACCATGGACCGACCACACAACCAACGTGGAAGTCATGAGAAGAATAGGAAAAGAAAAAGAGGTCGTACTCACAATAAAGAGCCGCAAACTCCGATATTTCGGCCACATTATGAGTCACGATAAATATCGTCTATTGCAGTTAATAGTTCAAGGCAAAGTGGATAGTAGAAGAGGTCCGGGAAGAAGGCGACATTCATGGATGCACAACCTAAGACAATGGTTTGGACTGTCATCTGTCCAGCTGTTTAGAAGTGCTGTAGACAAAATCAAGATTACTATGTTAATAGCCAACGTCCACAGGGGATAAGGCATTGATAGAAGATATGAATCTATTAGAATTTAATTTTAATAAGGTGGATAACAGTCCGTCATATTCCTGATCTTTATTCGACTATCAAATGAATACAGGATTACATTTACGGCCCTCAATCTTAAAGTGCAAAGTACCGTTTCGGTACCGTTCTATTTAACTTTTTTCCAAATATTACAAAAGTATGTGTTCGTAACATACAAGCTATGAAATCATGTTTTCAAAGTCATCCTCCAACTTTCCGATATAACATAAACTTTATGTTTCTTCATATCAGTTACGGCTCCTAGTGGTCAAGTTTAGTCATTTCTCTCACCGTTTTTATTTATAAGAATTATTATCTCTGATCTCTAGGATTTACTATTTTTGAGATATAGCTGCTTCGTATCCTTATCGAGACACCCTATAGTAAAATATGGTAGACTTTGACAATCCAATTAAATTGTATTTTGAACAATATTACATTACCTTTTATTACAATATCACGCAGACAAACATCGATTTGTTACAATTCAATTGAAAGATAATTCAAAAATTTTCAATAATATATCATTAATTGCGATATGGCTTACACTTTCTCCTCACAATAATTATATCTATTGTCTACAAATTCATATATATTTTGCCGTGGCCCGAAAAAGTATTGACTTGATAAGGGGGCGAAACTTTGCGATAAAAATGGAATCTATGTAAACTATAAGTTTTGCGACACCTAGTGTCTATGTAGTTTGCCACTATTCTCTCTTTCTAAAAGAGGGCCTTAGTTGTGACACAGTAAATAAATAAACCATAAGAGCAATATGTAATAGTAAAATCTGAAAACAAAACAACAGTTTTAGGTTTTATTGTACATTTCTGTTAAATAAGCAACAATTACAATGATACTTTGCTAATTATTTTATTGGTATTCGCAAGCTGCGTAACAATTCTTAAATGTACTCCACTGTCGTGATAGACAGCTTGTCACACATGAATTGAACGATGCCACTAAATAATTAAATCAGTATTGATGTAAATTGAGTCATTATAGTAATAACTTACTCGCAATTGAATATACCGAAATTTTTTTAACATTATATAGTGTAATTACTACTAATTTTTCGTCAAATTATATATTCTAATTTGACTAAATACTGTATGTGGTATCAGCAAGGAAAAAAATATGTGGAAAAGTTGTTTCTTGTTTTCTGCTTCATGTCTGTTTTCTTCTGCGTTAATGTCTCTTTAAGCATATATAGAATTGAATTTCAATAAGCTGAAGTAACAGGTTGCCATATTCCTCTTATTTATTGGGCTATCAAATTAGTACAGGATTAAATTTGCGTTTTGTGCTGAACTCCACTTTGTTCTGATACTAATAAACGCATGCGGCGAAATAAAACGTTTTGCTTGAAAAATAAAATCAACGATTAACCGCGTCGCGACGTAATAATTTTGATAGAAAAAGTGAAAAAAAAACCGACACGTTATAGGAAGAAAAATCCCCATTTAAGAAGTGCACAGCGAAGCAATTTGTAGAATCGAATTATACATTTCCTTAACGGGCAACAATTGTTAAATGGTAAACCATTACCCGAACGCTTACCTGCTACGCTACTACCATTTCTCCTTTTAAGATGAGGTCTCTGCGAGGGGTAAACCACCTACTAAATTTTGTACAAATACTTCTCTTTGAGCGGCGCGGGCAAGGTGGATGAGTCATGCGGTTCAGACGAACAGCAGGTGCTAGTGAGGTCGCTGACCTCACCGTCTCGCTCCCTACTCTGCGTTAATTCACTCACTCTCTTTTAGACTGCTTGTGTTGTGCGGCAGCTATCAGTGTCCATTTAGTGCAAGAGTGATGCAAAAAGGAAACGTGTTGTTTTATCAATTGAAACTAAAGAAATTTTAAACGTGAAAAGTTTGCTCTAAAACTTGACTCTGAAGACGGCTCTAAAAGTTGAAAAACCTTTAAAATAGCCAACAACTTTGATTTACATGATGCTGTGTACGAATGGTTTACTCAGAAACGGGAGAGTCTGTTTCAGACCCAGTTTGAACAGTATTAAAGAGATGATATCTACAATACAGATGAAACCGGCATTAAGTTCTCGCAACATGTCCTAACCATCTTATCATTTCAATCCTGTCTATCAAAGGTTTAGCATGTAGGCGTTGGAGGTGTTAATTTTCAATCCACTTATTTGTATTTCAGCAGCCCAAACACTCAGCAACTGCTAACATGAGCTAATGTCCTACCTTTAGTGATTTGAGTTCCCGCTTATATACTTTCAGCACGTCATCAATTAGAATAACGAAGAGACCTCCTTGTCGTACTCCACTGGTTGTAAGAAGCTTCTCTGAGCGTGAGTTTCCCGTCCTGACGTAGTTCTTGCAGGATTTATAGAAACTTTGTATGCGCTTGATATGAGCCTTTCCTGCACTCCACGTTTCTTGAGGACTATCCACAGCTCCGACAAATTGACACTGTCGAAAGCTTTTTCCAAATCAATGAAGCACGAGTGTATCCATATTCTATGGCGTTTCCGTTCATATGGCCAAGTATCATAAAATCCCTGGTTTTAATTTCGTCGATAGTAATTTGAAGGGTGTCGAAGAAATTGTCTTTTGTTTCTGCATTCTCATCATCATTCAGTGCATACTCCGTCTTTCCCTCTTTAATTCTTAACCACATTATTCGTTCATTGATAAATTTCTATTCCCAGATATTGTCGACTTCATCTTTGTGTGTGGGGAACCCTTGTTCTTTCTTTTGTTTCGGTTAGTGCCAAAAAACTTGCCCTTGTTTTCCTGATCTCATTCACTTTAACTGTAAACTTCTTACGTTCCAAGTTCCATAAGTAATAGTTATTTTTCGTCGCCAGGTCATTGATCATTTTGACATCCCGGCTTCTCTTCTTTGTGTTCTTTTAATCAATGTGGTTGCTGTAATCCTGATGTTGTTAAAAGCAGATTAAATTAAATCAAGCTGGGGGGAAGACATGTCTTAAAAACGAGAAAGTTTTTTATTGGTTTCTTTTAAAACCAATGAAAAACTATTGATTTTTGTGGAGTGAAACTACCACCTAGATACACTCAAGAATGCAGGGTTGTTAAAGTTTAGTTCTTTGCTAAAACTAACTAACAAGCAAGGTCCAAGATTTCAAAACAACAAATTTTAAGCCGGGTTTACAAATGGTAAATTTAACAGCGGAATAATTATTTCCAAAAACAAAGAGAACCTATAATGAACATTTTCTGCATGATGTGTACGCATATCACAATGAACTTGATGATTTATGTGATCTATACAAATATTGATTTTAATAGTCTACCTAAAATCAATGCTACAATTGAAAAATTAAAGCTATTAAAACATGTATTATAATTAAGTAGTTTGGTCAAATTGATTGAGCATGGTAAAATAATATGCTAAGTGGCGTATCTACACAACCTTCTATAATCAGTGGTAGAACACACGAAGTGGATAAGTAAAGGAAATAGGTAAAAAATATATTAATTAATGTTCAGATTATACATTCTAATTTTAGTAAATTGTGCATGGTATCAGGAAGACAAGATTTGAAGTTGTTTCTTGTTTTCTGCTTCATGCCTGTTTTCTTCTGCCTTAATGTCTCTTATAATAATCTATTTGAATTAAATTTTAATAAGCTGAAGTAGCAGGTTGCTCTTATTTATTCGACTATCAAATTCTATAGATAATAATAAGTTTTGACTATATTACCAATTTTACACGATTATAAAATTTAAATTTTGAATTGCAGGCGTACGCCAATAATAGGAAAGCATTCGAAAAAGATTAATTGTGGATCGTGGAACAAAGAAAATCTGTTGGCTTTAGGATCCGAAGATAAAACCTTTTCTATTAGTAATGTAGAGGGCGACACATTAAGAATTGTTAGTTTACGTGGCGAACCATCTGAAATGCAATTTTCTGAAATGAAATTGGACGAACGGTTAGGGGGAGAAAATACGGTAATCATTTTACCGAACCGTATTTCAAATTTTATATCCAATTTTTTCAAGGTCAGTTTGATTGTTTCTAAACGAACTTTATACCTGTATAATATGTTAGACCCCGACAATCCAATTGAATTGTCTTTTCAACAACATTACGGTTTGATAGTTACCTACAAATGGTTTGGAGACGGTTATATTCTAGTCGGGTTTAGCGCCGGTTTTTTTATCGCTATATCTACACATATCAGAGAAGTTGGTCAAGAACTGTTCCAAGTCAAAAATCATAAAAATACCCTTACGGATATTTGTATATCTGAAGCCATAGGAAAAGTCGCTTCTTGCGGAGACAATACGTAAGCGAATAAAGTAATTGAATCCGGTTTTAAAGCGAATCTTTTAGAGTAAAAATACACGACATCGCTAATCTACAAGAAACTTCCAGTGTTTTATCGTTAACGCACGAAACTGGAATCGAACGAATTGCTTGGAGTTCTGATGGCCAATTATTGGCCGTATCTACTCGGAATGGGTCTTTAAACGTATACGTTTCATTTATGCCAGTTCTATCTGCAGTTTGTGGTTCACGCATTGCAGTTCTTTCAAGTCTTACAGAAGTGAATTTGTACAATTTTAAAATTGACAACGTAAGTATAGAGCTTAGAAATTAATTATTAAAGAAAAGAAACTTAACTTTTAGTCAAAAATGGTACCTATACCAATTGTGCTCGAAACTGAACCCACTTTCATAGCAGTAGGCCATATCATTTGGCTGCTGGGATGAATAGTAGGGCTTGGTTTTACGATTTAACCAAATCAGACAATGGGATCGAAGATGCCCCACTTCTTCTTAGGGACAGACAGTATTTGGGTGTTGTTACCAGTATTTGTTTGAATGTCGAATACTGTTCTGTGCTGTACGAAGGAAAGGTCCAGTTGCATATGGTATGTGATTAAGCAAATTTAAATCTTATCAATAATATTTGTTCCATAGATAGAGCAGCCTGAAGTTAACCACGAAGATCGGGAAAGCATAATTTTTCCGGATTCAAATTCACCCAATGTAGTTATTACTTGCCATGCACTAACAACTGATTTTTTGATTTACGGAACTGATGTACCTCTATGTTCATTATTTTTTCATACCTCTAATCGATTTTTTTCTAGATGGGACAATTAGTATATTTTTGTGTAGAAGATTGGATGTTGGCCAATGACTATAAACACGTTGTCGGAATAAAAAATATATTTTCAGATCCAGCTGGTACTAGACTAGTGCTGGTGGATGCAAAAAGTAAAGCCTTTGTAATCAATAATGTAATTTGAATAAATTATACGTTCACACGTAACTACTATTTCCTTTTCAGGTTTTAAACGAATCAGTTCAAATTCCCAATTTACCGAACAAAATTACGGGAGCCGTTTGGGATAGCAGCCTAAGTGATAGAAATATCTTTATAATATACAACGATGCTGAGATTGTAACTTATATTTACACGAAGTTGTCTGTTTATGGTGAGCTATTGAATAATTTAATTCTTCAACATTTTAACTGTTTGTTTAAGGGTCTTCAGTGCACCATTTAGGTGTGACAAAGTTAGTTTCAAAACAAATACCATTATTTATGTACAACGGAGACGTTCAACTAGCTAGTTCAGGAGGACAGTTGACTCGATTAATCCTAACAACTCACGAAAGTGCACAAACATCGGTTTTTGAAAAAGATGAAGAAGCACTGGAATTGATACTGGACAAACAACTTAGTTTGCACAGGTATCTTTAATGTTAATGCTTAAGTTTGTTGTGAAAATATACGTTGATTTAGATTTCAAGCTGCTTGGCAGACATGCCAGCAATCGAATTCTGTTAATATTTGGAAGAAGTTGGGAAAAGAGGCTCTTATCAACTTGGACATGGGTTTAGGTAATATTTTTTATATTATGGAAGGTCTTAAGAGTAGTGGAGACTATGATAATTCTACTCTATCCTAAAACAATTATTTATGTGTTTCAAAGAAAATTGATAATTAGGTTTACTGGTGTAGCAGAAAGAAAAAAACATATATTTGACCCAATGGATAAAACTAAAAAATTAAGTTATACGGTTTTAAAATTTTATATCTTTTCAGTTCTCAATGTATGTCTGTCAAGATAATATTTATTTTTTTTTGTCTTGCTACGTTTAATTCAACGCGAATGATGGCATAGTTTTTTTAAACGTAGAATTCTTATTACCTTCTAAACCTGTGTAGTTGTATGTTATGGCTGTTATCATTGGGCGAAAGAAATCCAGAAATCGCATTTCTGTTCATATTTGTTTGACTTTTGTGGGGACCGAAACCTCTTGTCTTGTATCCCATTATCTTGATGGGGCTTTGAGATTGTTATGTTTCGGTTATAAGGGCTTGTTTTTGTTTTGTTATGCATTGGATTTTTAAGGTTTAAGGGCGGTCGTGCACGGATGATAGTTTTTGGACGATTTTTACTCGCTTAAAATAAGTCACATTGAAAAAAAGGAGCTGTAGCGCACGAGCGATTATTAAATCACGACGATTTAAAAATTACGTTCGGACCTATTTTTCAAGCTATGCGATTATCGCTCAAGGAAATAAAACGTGAGAAAGGCAGTTTAGATGCCGATCGCTCCCGAATGCACGATCATGAACTGCGCGTCAGAAACAATCTTTGTCCGTACGTACTATAGGTTCTAATGCCTGTACGCGCATGAGCGATTATTAGTCGCTTTCTTGACATAGCCTCTCGGTTTTATTTCTTGTCTTGGGTGAAGTTTTGAATAGTACTAAACGAAGCATATTTTATTATGTCGTTCGATACGAAACTATTTAATTCCGAAATTGAGAAGCGGTCAGGATTATATAATTATAAAATACCGGAATATTCTGATAAAATTTCAAAGAAAAAGTTATGGACAGAGTTATGTGAAATGTTCACAAAAGGTTGGAATAACTTGGATGCTAAGGAAAGAGATACAAAAGGTAAGCGTTGTTTTTATTAATTATGTTATTCTTTGTAATAGCTAACTTGTAACTATACTTACTACATTTTTCTTGTATTGAGATTTTAGTCGACTTAAAACAAGAAAGGCTTTATTCACCGAACCTGTTCATTAAAAGTTTATTGGGGTGTAATTTAGAAACGTCTTGTTCGATTCAGTGTTTAATTCTCTATTAAATGAGTCAGCATGCTACACACGCGTACAGTAGGAAGGGTTACAATAAATTGACAATGCGATAAGCATATGAGTTGAAGCTGTGTGTTACAGTAATGAAACGAAAGAAACTATTTGAGAAACGGTTATGTGGACGGACGGACACCCACCATGGCGGCGCCAGTTTGAGATATTTTAATTTATATGATTTAATAGCGTCATAATATATACAACGTTGTATTTAGATTTTGTGAGAAAAATGTGGTATTTGGTGATTGATGGGTCAGATGTTAAAGAGAGACAATAATGTTTAATACAACATTTGTTTAAATTCAAGTTTTTTACCACCTAAAAATGATTTTTTTATATACAGGGTTTTTGTTTTCCCTGGGCTAAAACTAATCTTTCGTATTTCAAATGGTACACTCTGTACATTATTGCATTTTTGGATTCCCTTGATGAATTGGAATATAGTTTATGTATAATATGCGTAGCCCAAAATGTATGGAATCTACTCGTCGTTCACATCACACTCGCTAGATGGCGCATTAAAAATAAGTATATATATATATATACAGGGTGGAGCAGTTCCCTGTATTTTGTGATTGATGGGTCAGATATTAAAGACAGACAAACATTTTTTAAACAAAATTTTTTTGAATTTAAGTTTTTTACCACTTAAAAATAATTTTGTATACACAGCGTGTTTTGTTTTCCCTGGGATAAACTAAACTTTCTTATTTCAAATGGTACACTCTGTATATTATAGCATTTTTGGAATCTCCTGATGAATTGAGACATAGTTTATGTGTAATATGCGTGGCCGAAAATGTATGGTTTCCGAGTAATTTAACAATTTTGTAAAAAAATAACTGCTACGACATTCTGAAGAAATGAGAATATTACTTCATTTAATTCGTATAAACAGCTGCAGTTTAAATCGTTGGATTTAGCACATATTGTTCTACCTTTTGGTTTAAAGAAACACTTTTTGGTATCTATAGTAGGCGCTGAATATAACGTTAAATTTCAAACCTGCGTATCTCAATTATTTTAAATTAAACCTCTAAAACTTGTTTTGAGTTTTGGATTCCTCTTTTAATTTTCTATCTATTAAATTCCCTAAATCCATCTTTATCAGTTTTTTAATTAAGTAAGGTTTTATTTTATTTTAATAATGGTGTCGGAGTGCCGCAAGTGGAGAAATAAGGAAAATAAATGATCAAATGAGAATCTAAATATCTCTACAGCATCAATTGATATTGTTGAGAAAAGTACATTAAAATTAATTTTTGCCAGTTGTTGTGAAACGTAGATTCATCAGTTCCATTTCAAACTTATTTTGCAGGGCCCGACAGAAGTTTCATAACCGCCTGGTAATAACTCCTGACAATGCTCCTCTGCATTTTTAAGAATGACGGTGTTTCTTTTCAATATTCTTCTTATCGGCAGCTAATGTCGAGATTGGTACTTATTGTTCGTTGACTATAGGAACAGTGTACTTTAGATTTACCGTTGCAAGAAATCTTTCTGATAGTTGCAAAAACTAATTTCTTGTCTGGGTATCTTTCTGCATAAATTCTCGAATCCAATAAACAATTTTTATGACATCTGCCAAGGACAAAATAATATCTACCATTTCTTGTGTAGAATAATTCGTATTAAAGTCATAAAAATAGACAGATTAATGATGTATATTTCTTTCACGTAACTAATAATCTTACTTTGAATGATTGTTATAGAACAATTTGCATTTGATTCAAAACATTAAAACAAAACATTTGGTTGTTAAAATAAAATAAAACCCTACTTAATTCAAAAACTGATAAAGATAGGTATAGGGAATGTAATAGAAATTTTATAAAAAATTAAAAAGGAATCCAAAACTGTAAAAAAATCTTAGAGGTTTAATTTAAAATTATTGAGTTACGCACGTTTTGAATTTTTGAAATTTAACGTTACATTCATCGCCTACTAGGTACCCAAAATATGTGTCTTTAAACCAAAATGTAGAACAACGTGTGCTGAATCCAACGGTTTAAACTGCAGCTGTCTATACGAATTAAATGCAGAAATTCTCGCATTTCTTCATAACGTCGTACCAGTTATTTTTTCCCAAAATTGTTGATTTACTCAGAAATTATACATTTTGGGCAACGCATATTATACATAAACTATGTCTCAATTCATCAGGGGAATCTAAAAATGCCATAATATACAGAGTGTACCATTTGAAATAAGAAAGTTTATTTTATCCCAGGGAAAACAAAACACACTGTGTATACAAACTTAAATAAACAAAAATTTGTTTAAAAAATGTTTATCTATCTTTAATATCTGACCCATCAATCACAAAATACAGGGAACTGCCCCACCCTGTATATATAATTATTTTTTAATGCTCCATCTAGCGAGCGTGGTGTGAACGACAAGTAGATTCCTTCTAACGCACCTGATAAAACAAGAAAAATATTTTTTCTATTTTGGGTCGTTTACAGGGCTATAAAAGCACCCAAATGAGTTCTTTTATAGAAATACAACAATTTTTATTTGATATTAAACGTCAAAGCTGTCGTTACGTTCGGCGTGCGTTAATTTAAATCGTAATTAATGTTCAGTAGATTTATTTATCTACTTTTTTTTTATTTTCACCAATTTTTTAAAAATTAAACGTATGATAAATGTAGGTACTAATTAAGCTTACAGTGGCATTTAAACCAAAATTTAATGAAATTATACTTCAAAATTCTCTAAATTTAAAAATTTACGAAATTTTATTTAAAAATCAATCTGAAAGCTCAAAATAGAAAAAAATAGTATAAAAAATTCGTTTCAGAAGCATTTTAACAACTCGTACTTTCGAAACTATACTCGTCTTATAAAATGCGTCTTCTGAAACTTGTTCTTTAATATACTATTAAAATAAAACTAAGTTTGGCTTTTTATGTTAAGCGTGTCCAAGATATTACATTTTTTCTAAATCGATATTTATTTTACCTCCACCAATTTATTTGAAGAGATACAAAAAAACAAAAGTTGTTTACAATGAACGTGAGATTTGATTTTAGGTATTTTCGATATCGTTTACCTATGCAAGTTATAGACAAAATCGTGGTTCTTTCAAAATAATTTTCAGCATTTTCTTTTGGCTACTTTTATTATAATATTATTTACCCCTAGTCATTTCGCTTAACGGTTTCCGAGATACAGCCGCTTACCTCGCTTATTTGGACACCTGATACAAAGTTTCATTAAAATCGGATGGGTGGTTTTCTTGATCTTGCTTTTATAGAGACGGACGGACGACCATCGTACACAATTTTTTTTTTTGCTTTATTATAACGGATTATTTCATAAACTAAAAAAATATGCTATTTCAAAACTGGTTACTCAGGAGACACTTCTTTTATTTAAAGTCAAATATCTCAAAAACTTGTGACGGTTTTATTTCGCAAATAATTGATTTATAGATCAATTTCTTCCTACACTATAGGCACCGTGTTTACACTCATGCGTTTGAATATGAATGTTTGGTTTGAGAAGTCTTCTGGGAATTTTAGTTGTTTGGAATTCCAAGTTCCGATGATTTGTCGACATTTGCCAAAGTTACACTTCATTTCCTTTTTACTGACGGCCGCGAAAAGGTGTACATGGAAAATGCTGTCTAAAAATTGAACAATTAGACATGTGCTTTGTAATATCGATTGAAGTAAAATCATCCTATTCTAATTAGGGAATAAGTCTTTGACTACAGTTCCTGTGTAAGTATCTTTTTGTTACTTTCCTTGATTTTAATAAAATATTTGCTCTTACGGGTTCTATTAATTGCAGGCACCTTTTTTTGTTTGGTTTTCCTCGCAAGGATAATCCGAAAATTATAAAATATCGAAGTGGGTTTGGTATTATCACCACCGTGGGAACTTCAATGTACTTTCAAACCGCTTTCGGGTCAAGGTCACCACCCAAGATAAGCCGTTTATCTAATCCTTTGTGAGCAGCCCAGCAACTGTTATCAACGGAGTCCATTTTGGTGTTTCCTTTTTCTTCATTAGATAATAAAATATTAGATTTGGATACGGAAGTTGTCACATCTGCGGATTAACTGTCGAACACCGAAGACTTCCTAGTTATACCAGCTAAATTAATTCTTTTATGCCTGTCATTCATAAATTTTGTCGCGTCCTGTGTATACGTACCGTGGTCGTGAGTTTAGCAACGTACCTTTTTGGCGCTGCATGGATGACTTTGTGAACTAGAAAGATCTTTCAAAGTACTTGATCCATTTTTGCGCGCTTTTAATCTATTTAAATAATCAGCCAAGGTCCGGTGTTCGCCGTAATGGTTGTTAAATACCTTTTGAACAATATTTATCACGTGAATCGCTTGCAGGGATTAATCGGTGTTACGACTGTCAAATACGCTAACCTATTTGGGGCGTTTGTACCTCGAATTTGTATTCGTGTTTTAACTCGCTCTCGTGAATTATTATTTGATAACTATATTGTGCTATTCATTCTAAATGTTATTATCTATTGTTGTGTCTATGTGTTTCTCTGTGTGTTAATTGAACTCTAGTCGCTATAACAATATACATATTTCTATTCCCGTACGGTTTGTTTCTGTGTCTACGAGTTTCCAGTGGCTCTAGATATTTCTTATACGTCATCCTAGGTGGCGCCTTATAAATTTTTCGAGTAGTGTAGAGGCTTTCATTTCGAACGATTTTCAATCAGACCACGACCACTTTCGAAGAAGAAGCGCTGCCGGCAGGCCTTCTAGCACTGCTATATATTTATTTTTTAGTTTGTTTACAAATTAACCGTAACAAACTGTTAGATATAGGTTTAGGGCATTATACATAAAATGCGTTAAACCGGAAGTCACGTTTCTAAATTACATCCCAATAAACTTTCAATAAACGGGTTGGGTGAATAACCATGTATACATATTACTTACTAAAGTTTAAAATAGAGTTTACAAATTTCAGTCAAGCTTATTTAAACGGTAGGTACCAATTCATTAATATAAAAGAAAATGTTTTTCCATTACGATTGAAGCCTAAATGTTTTCATATTGCTATGAACAGATCCCTGAAAAGATGTGAAGTACTTGGTCAAATACTCTCTGATTTGAAGTTCATTGTTAGTACCCCTAGTATCAACAACTGGAATGCTTTGAAAACAATCGGTACAATTACCATACAAAGCGTCCTTGAAGTGAAGTTCATCGTGTTGTTGAACAAAGTTATGAAGAATGCAATTTTGCGAAATTATTCGAAAAAACAAGAAAAAATCTTATTTTCGAAAAAATCCAATATTTCCGTTATCGTGAGAGTTATGAATTGATATGATATTGTAATTTGATTCTGCCACACCAAATAATACCGTTGTAAAAAAATCTCATAATTGAACTACTCTGATTCAGTCCAGGCCCCTACGAGCCTCACGAACGAAGTAACACCGTTCCCTCAATGCTATCCTATCAATGCAACAGCACGCCGCGATGTACTGAACACCGGCCCAGTACTGGGTATGCTTGTCTTAACTTATATTCTTCTTAACACCTCGGTGCAATTGAAGCTTCTACAACTAAGCCATTCGAAAATTTGCAAAATTACGAATTTTAGGTTTTTTTATTTATGTTTTTACGTAATACGGTTCCGGAGTTATAAAAATGTAAAAATTACAGTATTTTGTATTGAGAATGTAAAATTGCTTGAAAAAAAAAAAAAAATTTATTACACATGCGACAGGGGCACAAAACGAACGTTTTTCTTAAATAAACTTTTTCTTTATTGGTTATAATTTAAAAATTATGGCCGTTTTAGTTTTCGATTGAAATTTTTTCGGAAAAGTTGTCCGCTTATAACTTTTGAAAACACGCGAGGCCAAAAAAAACTGAAACGGTCAAAAATGTTTATTTCTTTATCCGCGTAAGATTCTTTTTGAATTTTGAAAATCTGTCCGAAAATAAGCGAGTTGTGGTCAAATTACGGCTCAATTTGTTTGAAATTTTGTTGACTATTTTTGACATTTTTTTTATCCTCAAAGATGCCCTCGTACAAAAAAAAATCTAAATAGAAAAATAAGGACACATCTTTCGTAAACTCAAAACTTTTTTCGAAACGAAAATATCTCGAGCCGTTTTAATGTGAGACGAATTGAAAAAAGGTCGATTTTCGCATCGAATCTGATCCTAGCAAAGTGAACAGAGAACAGAGGTGATAATAAAAATATAATTCAAGATTTTTTGTATAAGGTTAAAATTTTCTAATTCAAAATTAAAGTTTGTTATTAATTTTTACAGATATAGAATTACAAATCAAATGGAATAGCCTTAGCACAACCTTTAGAAGAGAATATAATGAACAAAAATGGCAGAAACAAGAAGCGTCAATACATTTATTTTGATGAGTTACTTTTCCTTTCCAATTCGATAGAAAATCGATAAACGACAATTAATCTTACTTCACCGACAGCACATGTGAGTCATGCAAAAGACACGGAAGATTTAACCGAAGAATCGTCAGAACAAACGACGAAGTTATCTTTGAATAAAGTAAGATCAAGGAAAAGATCTACTACGACATCATCATATGAATAGTCTTTACTGAACTTATTACGAGAAAAAAATGGAGAAGAACAGAATTCGACGAGGACAAGTATTTTCCCGTGTCCTTGCTCCCAACTTTAAAAAAAAATTCTGAGGATCAAAACTTTGTTGCGAGAACAGAGATAATGAGAGTCACGCGAAGAGTACAACAATCAGAACAAGTGCAACATCGAGATACGTTGACCAATCGGGGCATGAACAACAATCAAGCCGCGTGCAACAATTTCATCATGTACACGAACAACAAAACTCTTCTAACACAATTCATACTGCTTCGACATTTAACAGTGGCTTTAACTGTTATGTTGCCAATTTTAATCCATCTAGTCTTGACTACGGACAAACTGTTTTATCACCAGAACCTCCATCAGAGCCTTATCATTCATGGGAAGAAGAGAATTCGGACGTGTCGTAAATTCTGATTTTGAATTAAATGTTTGTAATATAAAAATTAGGTTTTTCTAACTCGTCTTTGCTTTTCTTGTCTTACGTTAGTGTCACAGCCAATCTTTCCTTCTGTGACACTGCATTACGGTGATTTGAAATTCGAGAACTAATTAAATTCAATAACCTATCAAAACGGTCACTACTTATTCTAAAATAATTAATAGTTATTTATGTATCACGGCACTAAAGTTTTATTTTTCATGACGAATGTGTTTTAGTTGCATAGGCGATAGCCGAGGCAAATAAAACACGTGACCAATAAGCGTGCGTGAATAAAATAGTAGTATATAATGTTTTCGAGTTGGTAACATTAAAATGTGAAGTGAGAATTGGTTATATTTTAATAAGGTTATTTTATACCGGGATTTGGACTTGTCAGGTAGCAAATTTTCTATAGCACTTTGAGCAATTTTTCTCATTTGAGGAGGCGTTTGTGATACATTTTTTTCAGAATTCATTTTATTAAATTGCATCAGCACGTACCGGGATATAAAAAATTATCTTGGTAAAGGGTGGTTGTGGAATGTAAAACGTTTGTCTTAGTTACGTTTGAAATAATTATGTCACTGTAACACTGACATCATCAATAACCTACAAATTTCATAGCTATTTATTTTAGCACAATGACTTGACAGATTCTGACACAACAAAACATATTCAAAAATTTAAACTAAGACAAACGTTTTACATTCCACAACCACCCTTGACCGAGATAATTTTTGATATCTCGGTATAAACGAAAATATAAAGAAAAGTGACGCTTTTAAATTAAATTTGTTTCGTAGCCGCCTAAAGTGACGACAGAAAAATTTCACCAACCAAAATTCCCTAGACGTGAAATTTTTAATTTTTTATTGATACACGGTATAAAATGGCAAAATAGAAAAAAAAATTGTATAAAGTATTCGTTGCAGAAGTGCCTTCTACAACTTATACTTTAATATACTATTAAGTAGCAAACGGAATCAGCTGTTTTCTTTTTTACGTCAAATGTTTCCACCGCGCATGCACGATTCTAAAATTTACATACATTTTACATATCTCTGCCGCCGAAAATCATCGTATAATGAATTACCTTACTGCCGATTTTTGGCTAAATTTATGTTTGACTTTTAGCCACAGCACCAGTCGATAAGTGCAATAGAAACGGTGTATTTCTATTGGTTCTGAATTTGTATCATACTCATGGAACATTTGATAATTGCGTAATGTCCCAATTCTATTGGTTCTAAATCGGTATCGTAATAAAAATTTGTACAGATTGTAAAACTCTAATATATGAATTACAATACAGGAGTAGAAAAAAATCATATAGTAACGAAATCGCACTGTTATTATTGGTTCGAAACGTTATGAATGATGTTATGTGATTGGTTAAATATTCTATGAGTGAAATAGTCGTTGTTATAAAATTTCGCATGTGCGTGACCGCCCTTACTGTTGGGAAAATGGTTGAATGCTGTGGTTTGGTGAAGTAAAGAGTAGCTTTCGTAGGTGGCGAAGTAAGTGGGTGGGCTGACCTGACTCGAGTTTCGGATTGTATATCGTGGTAAAGGGTCAACACTCTAATATGCCATGTGGGTTTTTCCACATTTAGCGGGATGGTCACGGGCTTTAGTGTAGGTGTTGGAAGGGTGCGATTCGCGTATTTAACGCAAGTTAAAGGAGGGATGAATTTGGACTGGGAGTTCCGTGTGTTTGACATCGGTACAATCTACCTTCGTTGTTTACGGTTTTTGACGTGAATTGCTATTCTGTAACACTGTCAGGTTAAAGATGGATTTTTAATATCTGACGGAGTAGTGGTATGGGGGATTTATTATGCCATAGCAACTGGATAACTTTAAATGGTAATTTAGTCATTGGAGTTCGGTAATTGGAGTGTTCACATGGTTTCTGGTATACCTTGGATTACTATTTGATGAGAGTTTTACTAGGAAGCCAATAGGCGTATTTTGAGATACTGCTACCATCAAGGATGGTGATGAGGTATGATGTTAATGCCTTCTGGGAAGAAAAATGAGACAATCGTCGTCATTGGATGGGGCGGCCTTTGTCGTGCTCTTCGTCTTCTTGGGTTTCTCTTAATCGGTTCCAAATCGATGTTCGAACACTGCCTTATATCGCTTGGGGTAGATCAGCGGTCGGTAAAATCGTCTCGAATGTAAAAGTGACATTTTAATCACATCTTTCCTTTTTTATCAGCATTTTGTAGAATCCATCTTGTTTTGGACGTAGATTACTAAACCCTAATAATTATTTGCTGGTTAATAATAATAGAACTTGATGTAAAAAACTTAAACTTTATTCTTCATAATTAGTCGCTACATTCACGCTACATACTGGAACTTCTATCTGGTTCCACTCTCGCTCAACTCTACCTTCTTAACTACAACTTATAGCCCTGCTTGAGTTACAGTATATTTCTTGTTGAATTTTTTTTTGAAAACAAGACGTATGTGTCATAATTTTTTAATGCAAATTATTAGTTTAATCTTCCCTTAACACGTTTTAATCCCAATTTACGCGATCAAGTGATCAAGTGATTTCTATGCCTTTGCGAATTTAAAACAGGCAATTCGAGATTTTTTTAGGTCAACGCATAGTTGGCAGTATTAATTGAAGGATCGACTTTTGTAACCGCTTATACATCTGTTGACAAATGTTGACAAAAGTGCAGATCGCTACGACAGCACGAGACGACACTAGATTTTGCAACATCTTATTTATCTAATGAACTCATTCATGTAACTATAAAATAGTAGATTATTTTACTAGGAGTTAAACAATATAATTGTTGAGCTTAAAAGTTTGCTGGCGAGGTGTTAGCCGAGACAGCAAATTAAGCGAAATAATTATATTTTTAACTCAAGTGAAATATATTATTTTTCTTCAAGCGTTTATTGCTAGTTTTCATGTGTTATTTTCAAATTTTCGAGATTCTTGAGTCTTATAGTGACTTTTTATTCTCGACGAATCAAGTTGGTACTTTACTGTTACATTTATAATATGACATAACCGAGGTACCAACCTCTAAATAGTTGTGGAAACAAAATAACTTTTGCTTTTTAATGTCTAGACAGTAAAAAGAGTATTTAGCGTCTGCCAGTAGTTCAATAATATGACGTTTTATTGTCGCTTGAAGAAAATAGTAGATTATTTTACTAGGAGTTAAATAATATAATCGTTGAGCTTAAAAGTTTGCTGGCAAGGCGTCAGCCGAGACAGCAAATTAAGCGAAACAATTATATTTTTAATTCCAAGTAAAATATATTATTTTTCTTCAAGCGTTTATTGCTAGTTTTCATGTGTTATTTTCAAATTTTCGAGTGTTATAGTGACGTTTTATTCTGGACGAATTAAGTTGGTACTTTACTGTTACATTAATAATATGACATAACCGAGGTACCAACCTCTAAATAGTTGTGAAAACAAAAGAACTGTTGCTTTTAATGTTTAGACAGTAAAAAGCGTTTTTAACGTCTGCCAGTAGTTCAATAATATGCCTTTTTATTGTCGGTTGAAGAAAAAATTAATTAGTGTCTTACAGCTTTTGTGTCATTATTTGTTGTTTTCTACTAAATATATTCTTACTTGTTACTTCTACTTTTTACCATTTTTATTTTTTTAATTCACCTCCCGAACGATGCAAATGTAGGCAAGGGCCGTTAATTTTTTGAGACCAAAAAAGTTTAGAACAGAATAACCGCTCATTACAAAAGGAAGAAATTATAAAAAAAATAAAATAAAAAATTAATTACGGGCGATTTGAGGTCGGCAAAGGGAAGCAGGGTGAAATGCAGTTTCTCGGAATTTCCGTGAAAACTACAGCTCCTATCAAAAAAAGTTAAATAG
This sequence comes from Abscondita cerata, assembly GCA_030710515.1. Lineage (NCBI taxonomy): Eukaryota > Metazoa > Arthropoda > Insecta > Coleoptera > Lampyridae > Abscondita > Abscondita cerata. The sequence goes on from JALBCR010000274.1 coordinate 63,788, forward strand.
CAAAGTTGTAAGTAATTAGAAGATCTATAACTTTGGATTCACACTTTTTTACATAACCTTAAAATATCTGAGAAAAATAAAAAATACAACTTTTTGGTTTATTATCTTTCACAATTTTTTTTTTACGAATTTTATAGAAAAATCTTTTTATGTCCCAAACGCGCTCTAATTTTTTCAATTCAAAATATAAATTTTTTTCTCTTATTTTGATATTTTATCGACTAAAATAACCTGTTTTACAATCGAAAAATTTCACGTCAAAAAAAGTTGCTTTTGAAAAAAACCTTGTGTGTTTTTGTAAGTTTTCACCAAATTTGTAACAAAACATGTTTTAAGATAAAAATAAAATACCAAAAAGTCGAGTTTTTGATTTTTCGCAGATTTTTGGAGGTTATGTGAAAAGTGTAAATACAAAAGTTGTAGATCTTTTAATTACCTACAATTTTGCTATTTAACTTTTTTGATAGGAGTTGCAGTTTTGCCGGAAATCGCGATAAACGTTTTTCACCATTAAAAGCTCACCCCCTTTCCCTTCCCGGCCTCAAATCGCCCGAAATTTATTTTTCCTTTAATTTTGTTTATATTTTCTTCGTTTTGCAATATGTGTCATTTTGTTCTAATTTTTTTTTAACTTTATGCCCGTTTTAATGGCTTCGGCATTAGTCTAATGATAAATGCGAACAATGTAGATGGATTAATGTAATAACATTTGTACTCAAAAACATGGGTTGATTAAATATTAAGTTACAATTAGTGTATTTGTAATTTGACGAAATTTTTCATTTTAAGCTATACGCGCTTATAAACAAAGTTCAGACGTAGCGTTTGTAAACGCTTTGGAAAACATTAGTGATATAGAAGATTATCGTTTAATTGCTGGATATGCGGCTATGTTTCTACATGACTACGACTGCGCTCAACAATGGTTTTTACTGTCAAGTTATCCGAAAGCTGCTCTTGAAATGAGACGAGATCTATTACAATGGGACCAAGCTCTTCAGTTATCTAGAAAAATGGCGCCCGACCAAATACCGTACATATCAAGAGAATATGCACAGCAGCTGGAATTTATGTGAGTACTTAAGTTTCAAACCAGCTTTATTGAATTTTTAATTACAGTGGAAATTATTCTGAAGCTTATTTGCACTATGAAAAGGTTTGCACGAAAATATAGACCAGGAGCATATTCTTACGTGTAAGTGTGGAATAGCACGAACTGCTATACAATGCAACAACTACAAGCGAGGGATTGACTTGGCTATAGAATTAGACAATAAAGCGTTATTTAAGGAATGCGCAGAAATTCTGGAACAGAAACACCAAATTGGAGATGCTGCCATATTTTTTGAAAAAGCGGGTTTATTTGAAAAAGCGGCTTCGAACTACATTAAAAATAAAAGTTGGCACAAAGTTGGAGATTTGCTACCAAACATATCCTCAAACAAAATACACTTACAATACGCAAAGGCCAAAGAAGCCGAGGGGCGATTTGATGAAGCGTGTGGCGCTTATTATACAGCGAAAGATTACGATTCGGTGATTAGGTTGCAATTGGATTATTTAAATAATCCCGAAACTGCGGTTGAATTGGTTCAAGAAACTAAAGCGCAGAAGGTGCAAAAATGGTTGCACGGTAAGAGATTCATGTTTATATTATTTTCAAACAAATTGCTGAATAAATGTGTAGGTTTTTTCAACGTTTGGGCGATTATTCATCTGCCATACGATTTCTTGTAATCTCCCAGTGTAATAAGGAAGCGTTTGAATTAGCGAGGAAGCATGGGAAACTGCAATTGTATGGAGAGGTTCTGTTGAGTACTTTATCGGCCGATGAGTTAAGACCGCAGGATTTCTCTGCATTGGCAGAACATTTTGAAAATGAGAAAAATAATCTTCTGTCAGGAAAATATTATTATCACGCACACGAATTTCAAAAGGTAAGTTTATTTATTTAAAAAACGGCTAATTTAAATTATTAATAAGTTTTTTATTTAAATTTTATAATAATACTTTTTTAATTGTTGAAATTCAAATCCGGATAACACCTACATGTCCATTGCTTCTTTAAAAAATGGCTCTATTCACTTGTCAAAAAAATGAGAATATCTCAAAAACTTCCGGTGTAACCGGAACTGCTAGAAGAGCTGAAATATTTTAATTAAATAGAACTTTTCGACCAATCCCCTATTCCAAATTTTTAAACAAATATTTTAACTGGAAGTCCATAAACTTCTAATGAACGGGTTAGCTGAATCACCTGGTATTCTATTTTTTTATTATTCCCTATTTCCTAAATCACGGAAATCGTATTGGTATTACACCTCTCTTTAAATCCAATATGTGTAATTGTAAATTTATGTCCATCCAGTCTGCTCTACCTAAACTTTTAGACCTCCTAATTGGTCTCAAGTAAAAAAAAATGATCTCAAAGCTACTATTACTCATCAATGATGTTCTACATGAAACCACTTTGTCAACATATATGTAAGATATTGTACAATTGCAGGCAAACACTGAGAATCACTCGACAGCTGTTTTGTCATTTTGGGACTCTTCAGGAGTGAGAAAATCGAGTGTAAGTTCACTATAGTACAATTTGCGCGATTGTTGACATAAAACCCAACCGTGGGCACATGATGTCGAGTTATTCTTGGTGTTTGTTTGCTATTGTACAATGTCTTTATGCCAATCTCAAATTTGTAACTTTGTGGAACACTGTACAATGGACACAATTCAACTGTTTCCTCCAGTGGCGTAACATTGTTTTAAAACATTATATTATTCTATTAGTTATTTTGCCTATTTTGTTATTTGTATTACTACCTTCTCGGCGTGTCAAGGTAGTATAATTATAACTAATTGCTCCTTTTGTTGAGGAGCTTCTTTTTCGCCGACATTTCGACCAAAACACTAGTAACGGTAAGGTAAACAATCTTTTTTCTTAATTTCCATATGAACTTATTGACCGTTATGCCGCAGAACAGTCAAAGACATTGTTGGTAATCCGTACATAGCAATTCTGAAATTTATTTCTTGACATTTAGTGCTAAAAAATCATTCCAATAACGTTTATTAGTCACATTGATCTATGGGTTTTCTCTTTCATAATGCCCCTAAATCGCGTGAGTACACGTGAGTACAGAAGTGTCAAACGTAATAACGTTCACGCGCATTGGTATCTAAATATTGATTTGTAAGATGATCGATTTGTGCTTCGTTTTTTATGTATATTTACGTTACCTCGTCCCTCTTTCAATTTTAGCTTTATCTAAAACATGTTTTAATCCTTAACTATTTTTATTTCTTTTTTAACATCAGGCGCTGAAGTATCTCTTAAAATCTGCACGAAATAATTCCGAAGAAAACGAAGCCTTAACTTGTGCCATAGATGTGGTTGCTTCTTCTAATAACGAATCTTTAGCAAATGAGCTGATTGAGTTTTTACTTGGTGAAGCTGACGGTGTACCAAAAGATCCAAAATACTTATTCCGTTTGTATATGGCAAGAAGACAATATAAAGAAGCATCGAAATCTGCTATAATAATAGCCAACGAAGAACAAATAAATGGAAATTATCGAAATGCTCACGACATCCTATTCAGCATGTATCAAGAGTTAAAGCAGAACAATATTAGAATACCCCACGAGATGTACAGAAACCTAATGCTTTTGCACAGTTACATTTTGGTTCGTTTTCACGTTCGTAAAGGCGATCATTTGAAAGGAGCGAGGATGTTGATTAGAGTTTCCAACAATATCTCTAAGTTTCCATCTCGTGAGTCAGATTTTGCAATATAAAACTGTAGTTTATGCTTTTGCATTCATAGATATAGTACCAATTTTAACATCTGCTGTGATTGAGTGTCACAGGGCCGGGTTGAAAAATGCAGCCTTTAACTTCGCCTCGATGTTAATTCAAAATCCAGAGTACAGAAAGCAAGTGGATGCTAAGTATTCCAAGAGAATTGAAGGCGTGGTTCGAAAACCTCCGAAGAACGGAAAAAACGGCAATAACGATGTTACTGAACCATTCACCCCTTGTCCATATTGCGAGGCTCTCTTAGCAGAAACTGAAATGTTTTGTGAGAAATGCAAGAACAATATACCATTTTGCATTGCAACTGTAAGTATTAGTTATAGCATTGATTATAGAAGGTTGTGTAGATGTGCAACCTCGCTGATCTTTCCGAGCATGAGTTTCAGTAAGTGTCGGTCGATTTTGGTAGATTTTTAATGTAAGTCGATGCTGCCAATTTAAATAAAGCGGACAATAGCACAGTTTCTAGCCCAGTCTACTTAAGTACATGACGTCATGAATTCGATCCCTTACATATGTTTGAACTTTGCCCTATGCAATAACATACAGCGTCTACAACCAATAATTTTTTTACATCACAATTTTGAAAATAAATAATAAATAAAAGATTATTCAATATTATTTATTACAAAAATAACTTATAAAATAATATAATTATAAATCCATAGGTGCCTATTTATTTCTTTTTATTTATTGGTTTAAATTGTTAATTTTTGTTTGTTTTGTTTATGAGATTAAATTGGTTAGATTCCCAATTTAGTCGTTTAAACAGGTACATGTACACCTTAAGTAGGTGTTTTATTAAAAACTCTTTGTGGCTATGCATGTCATTGGCTTATTAAACCATTTAATAAAATATTTTTGAAGGTAGGTAATTGATCATTCCTGCTAAAAAAACCTATTTTATACTTACAATCTAAATAAAATTTGTTAAATATAGTTGACACTACATTTACAAATTTTATATCCGGTTTTTTAAATACTCAATTTTATCAGAATTCTTTAAAAACTAAAAATAGGTTTGATTTATTTTGAAGTAATTCATCATGACCTTTATCAGATAACTCATAAATGCAGTTTGAGCAATTAAACTTCTTATTCGCTTTACAACAAATATCCAGCTACATATAAAATGAAATAGCATTGGTTACAGAATAATCAATCGAAATAGGTCCATCAGGTAAAGAGACTTCACTGTCTGAACTTGCATTTTCGGTAGTATCAGCTTTGGTATGAATAGGCACAATTTCTTCCTTTGCTAATTGAACATAATTAATAGTTTCATTTTCACTTAAAAAGTAAATTTCGTCGTCAATTTCGCAATTTCCAGAGACAACGGGTATTTGAATTCTTATAAACATACTAGCAAACCCGGCGAACTCCGTTTCGCCACCAAATGGCTTCGTTTTATGTAACAATGCGTTTGGTGATTAAAAGATTAAGAAACATTTTTTTTGTTTTATATTTGAAAAGGAAAAATTTTATTTCATTTCACAACAGTAATGAATTCATTTCGATTACAAAATGAAGTGTTATTTAGTTGAACTTCTCTAAGTAAATGAAAGTGAATCCAAAGTAAATACTGAATCGAAGCGTTATACGTGTCCGCAAATTATCCGTTTCATTGAAGTGCACTTTGGTAAACCACATTTTTTGTTTTTTGGTTTGACGTTAACACAAACAAGGCGGATGGTTTCCCAATTCGTGAACACGCAACGTATAACTGCCCATGTGAAAAACAATGATTTTCTATATTTATCCCGCAAACACTAAGCGATTGGCCTTGCGACTTGTTAATTGTCATTGCGACGCACCGGCGCCATCTACTTAAAATATTGGTTTGTAGTACATGCTATGTATCAGAGATGGCGCTGTATGTGAAAAAAGATTTTCCCGCTTTTCTGTTGACATTTTTCCTGAATTTTCTTTGCTATAAACCTCACGGAGCCGGAGACCTTTCCGACGAATGCAAAACCGTGGAAATCGGTTCGTGCGTTCTGGAGTTATAGCGTCAGGAAGGAAAATCCGACTTATTTTTATATAGTAGATTTGACTGTAAAGCTTGCCTAAAACATTTTGCTGTTGGATTTATATTATAACCACATTTTTGCCGAATTATCTAAAATAAGTTTTCTAGTGGATCTTGCTGTAATCTTGATGAACAATTTTCAAGCTCTAAACCTTAAGTTAGCGCACACCTAAAACCAACCCTTTCTCCGCCATCTTAGGTTTGGTGTTTTTTTTTTTGAATTTTCATATCGCATTCTAATTATCGCACAGTCATAAACTTGGTGTCTTTGGATTCGTTTTGAGTTATATTTTCAACAATGTTATGACAAAAAACTGTGCGTTTAACAAAAAAAAAAGTTATTGCTCTTCAAGGTCGACGGAACGAC